>JAQFVV010006243.1:2706629-2984717 GCA_028023455.1 Epiperipatus broadwayi
CACATTTCTTCTAACTTCACATTCATATAAAGATGAATATAAAGTGGAAAATAGGAGAAAAAGATGAGGGAAAAGTACAATCAACCTGGCCAATGAAACAGAATTACTATGCTTTGCAGATTTGATGTTCAAATGTTACTAGTTCTCATAAGCTGCTATCAATACGATATAAGATCAAAATGTTTAAATTGGCTTACACCTTTTTTCAAAACAATATTAAGCTATCAATGCTAATGAGCGAAAGCTTTTTACTGTCCCATTAGTACTAAGACTTTTTGGAGACAATAAGCCTGCTTTTTAGTCTTTAACATATTTAATATACACATATATTTGTTGTGGTTTTTTAATATATATTGTATATAATACCTATACTCAGATGCTGCATTAATTTAATATTCTTTTTTTTTTTACATTTATTAATTTTGTTTTGACAAATCACAGTCTAGAGCTTTTTCACACATTATCTTTATGCTACACCTAACAGGAACCACTAGAGTATTAGATTGACTTTCTTTAATTCAAGTGAAATACACCTGTGTTTTTCAATTTAATCTAAATTATAGTATTCCTATTTCTTCATTCCAATTATCTTCTTTTTATCATATTACTGCAACACACTCAGGAGTGAAGTAAATGACCATTTTTCGGCAGTTAGGAGAATCCCTTCAGCTAGTTTGTTACATCAGTGCCCTGTTTTATACCAATTTTCCAATTTGTTTCCGCCTACAAATCTCTCACTCTGGCTTCTCTGTAAGGGCATATATTACATTCTAAAATTCACAACCAACCACTATTATCAAAAATGACTTACTAGAAATTACTCAAGAGGCGGAATATTTTCCCCCAAGCTTTTCTGTCTAGTCAGAATGTATAGTTTTACTAATTGTTTAAGAGTATATTATAAAATTTTAAATTTAAACTTATAAAATAAAAAGCTTTTAATATTTTATTTATTTTATAAATTATCATTATTACTTACTTT
This sequence comes from Epiperipatus broadwayi, assembly GCA_028023455.1. Lineage (NCBI taxonomy): Eukaryota > Metazoa > Onychophora > Udeonychophora > Euonychophora > Peripatidae > Epiperipatus > Epiperipatus broadwayi. Next base: position 2,707,612 of record JAQFVV010006243.1, read on the forward strand.
TCCCCCTTTAACGAGAGAAATACAATGTATTATTCTTGCCTGAAATTTTTCAGTTTCTAAAAGAAAAAGATATTACTAATCAATAATATATATGTTATATATATACATCCTTAAAACACTGCAATAACAATAAAATAGCATTGAAGTATTTTAAAAAAACGTTACTAAAGTATGAATGTGTGTGCATAAAACAAAAATGTATAGTAATCTTTTCCAACAATTCTCCAAAGAAATTGTGGATGGTGGAGATTTTCGATGATTTTTTTTGTACTCTAGTTAAGAAAAGACTGATTTTAATATTAATAGTTGCTAAATTGGCTATATATATAATATGAAATTTACTAACTGAGGATCAGAATGACTAATATGTCAACATGGGTAGGATGACAACCTTGGCACTAATAAGGGCTTTGAACGTTCCATCATCAGATTTTCAATGAAATGGAAGGCTGAAGAGTTTTGAGTTGAAATAGTTTGAAGCCTATCCATTAAAGTATGAAGATTGGCTATCTTAATATAAAGCTGAACACTGATTATATATGTGTGTGTTTGGATAGTAATCTAGACCAACTGATGATTGCTGGTTTAGCATGAAATACGTGTATTGGGGATTATTTATCTTTTCAACATGTGTGTGATTAGGTGGGTCAGCAATATGAGATGGCACTGAGAGTAGTGGGTTGTGTAAAAGTCTGAGTTCGAATCCCACATATATTACATGTATAAATGCCAGTTTAAGCCTGTATAATGTATTACACTAAAGAAGTAAATATAAGGGATTTGAACTAAGCCCGAGTTCAAATCTCTTATATTTACAATTAAGTTTCAGGTACAAAAATCTTATACTAAAGAAGATAATCTTATAACATTTACTATAGTTGATATTAATTCTTACAACTTCATTTATAAGTGTCAAACTTTCTACACCCAAAACTTTAATACCATCCACTTTAGATAAATACATAAATGTTTATTACTAATTATTTATTGGTCTACAGATTATTATACATTTTCTATCTCAGACATGAACTTAAAACCCAATTAAAGATCAATATATCTGCTTTTTAATTAAATGTAAACATTATATGCTTTCTTTTACCTTATGCCTTTTAAATGCTTTGATAAAATTTATAAATAATTAAACAAATCCAGCTCTCTTTATCACTGCAACAATGATTGTTTTATTTAACATAATCTATCTGACAATTTTGACAGATGTGTAGCCTTCTTCAGAATTTTCTCTAGTGAAGAAGACTGCTTGTCAGTTGAAACAGTCAAATTTATTAAGTTAAATAAACAATCATTATTACAGGGATAAAGAAAGGTAGATTTTTTGCTCTGAAGAAGGCTGCCTGATTGATTAAGTTAAACAAAACAAGCATTTTCATAATGATAAAAGTAGTTATATTTGTTTAATTAAAATAAACATATAAAATAATGAATACAATTCCAACTCCCTTTTTTCATGTATAATATCATTATAGATACACTTAAAGCATTCATTCCACCAGCCAATAATAATAATAATAATGTAATAAATTTTATAATCCAATTTTGCTATTTAGCATAGTATAATGAAAACTGAATTATGAGAAATATATTTTCTAGTTATAACTAATATATAAGCAGGTGTCATGAGGTGTTTCTTTGCTTTTATAACTAAATGAAATGACCAGCTCATAAGTGACAACCATCATAATAGTATAAATATCATACTCAAAGGATTATTTACATGGCATTTTGCCTAATTTTTAAAATTTGGGTATTTTAAACTGTTTGACTATTCATTTATTGAATTATCCATTACATTATTAGTTTTAAAAAAAAAATACATGAACATGAGGAGTTGCATAAAAACTACAGACTTTTAATAAAAATATTAAGAATGAACACATCAGTTAGGTTTTGCTGACTGCGTCAATTAGCAAAAACATGCTCATTTTGACAACATGTTTATTTTACATTCTAAATTTTTATATAAGGCTATATAACCTTAGTACATGCATCTTATGTGCTTAATTTTTATTACAAGAGAGACCTCTACAAATCTTAATGCAAGATTTAACTTTATAAAGATAAGAGTGGCCACTCTTATCTTCAACCTATTTTTGTAATTATATAGGCAAATCTAAAGCATTTTGATTTGAAAGCATGAAGCTAATAAATTCTTCATTGATTAAGTCCATTATTTCTGTTGTCAATATTCAGATCTTAAATTTAGAAATATTATGAATCAATTTATAGTTGTAAATATTAATACTTGTTAAGTGCAATGTCAGCATGTAATATTTATATAAGGTTATAACATTAGAACATACACCTTGGGTGCTTAATTTTTATTACAAGAGAGACCTCTACAAATCTTAATGCAAATTAAGCACACCAGGCACATGTACTAAGCTTATAGCCTTATATAAATATTATGTGCTGACATTGCATTTAACAAGTATTAATATTTACAACTTTAAATTGATTCAAAATATTTCTAAGTTTAATATCTGAATATTGACTCATTGTAAATAGAAAGATTTTGTGAACATTAATGTGTAACAGAAATAGTGGATTTAATCAGTAAAGAATTTATTAGCTTCACTCTCCCAAATCAAAATGCTTTAGATTTGCCTATATAATTAGAAAAATAGGTTGAAGATAAGAGTGGCCACTCTTATCTTTATAAAGTCGAATCTTGTGTTAAGATTTGTAGAGGTCTCTCTTGTAATAAAAATTAATCACATAAGGCACATATACTAAGGTTATAGCCTTATATAAATATTACGTGCTGACATTGCGCTTAATAATAAATAAATAAAAAATAACATTATATGAAAACTTGGATAACTTAATGAATAAATATTTTAACTGAATAAATTTACATAAAATTAAGAGCAATTAGATAAAATCATATGTTATCATATGTAAATAGGCTGAGAATTTAAATTTCTTCTTAATAATTTTAATACAGGTGCTACTAATAATGGTGGATATCATAAACTAGCTGTTGATATTGGAATAGTAAATTTATAATATTAAGTTTAGATTTTATTTTATTGGTTTAGCAATAAATTTTATAAGGTTAAATATTAAAGATTTGAACCTACAACCTTCAAGCTTCCTTCACTCATCCATTCCTTCTTATGCAATCAATACACATGACTCCATACATGTGAAAAAGACAAATGATCTCCAATCTACATATTTTGTGCTAAACTAGCACTCATCAGTAGGCCTAGATAATCATTTCCCACACATATATACCTTCAATACTTGGTTTATATTAAGATAACAAATTTTCAAACTTTAATGGACATGCTTCAATCTTCTCCACTCTCCAATTCTTCAGCCATCCATATTCTAGTTTTTATTTTATTATATATAATATTATTTTACAATGTTTTTTTTTTTTTTTTTGCCAATTTCTTATCATTCCTATAATTGCTGTAAACTTTAGATAAGTATTGTTAATGTTAAATCTTTTTCTATATATTTCAGAAAATAATTAAAAAATTTGTAAATGTTTATTAATGCAAAAGCAATAAAAGTGCCTTGAGAATATAATGATAACCTATGTTTATATTACACCCACTTTAATTGTAATGTTATATCAATAAGTGTGAATATTTAAACGCACTGAAAATATTATAATAAAGTTCATAACTGATCTATTTTTTATTTGTAATGTAAGATTAATTAATATTTTTAATAATCTTATAATGCTCTTTATTTAAACAGATAATAATCATATAAACACATAACATTATTTATTTTGACAAATACTCATACCGAGTTTAAATATAAAATTTAATAATATTTATTGTATTGAGTATACTTGATGGTTTCCATCATATTCATGGTTAGTCTGCTGAGAACATTAATTTTTTGCTGATGTGAATACTATTAGTTTTTTGGTTCATTATATATTCATTTTGTGTAATGAATTATGACTTTTTATTTTATGTTTGCGACCATTCCTCTCTTTGCACATAACTTTAATAGCACTCGGCTCACAGCTATGGCTGTGTTCTCTCTCATGATTATGAAAAATGGATGAATTAATTGCTTCAGGTTTGGGATGGTCTAGTATTAAAATTTTGTCCTTTGTATTGGTAATGATTGTTTAAATTTATGGGAGTTTGAATCTGACATTAAATTTGTCCAAGCATATTTGTGCTATTTTATTAGCCATACATGATAAATATGGTAGAGCAATCTAGCTTTTATTTCTGCAATTGCCTGTTTTATTAATTATTTTGTTTTTGAATTGCTCTATGTGCTTTCTGTAATAGCTTGCTTTCATCAAATTAGCCATGTAATGTTGAGTTCTATTCTTTTCACTGTAAACTGCAACCTAAAAGAATGTCCATATGCATATTATGGTGTGACCAGGAAAAATCTTAGAACTAAAATGGCCCAACACTCATTAATGTATAAAAAGTCTAAGGTTAAGCCTGAAGTGACTAATTCATTTATCTTTCATAATCACCGGAGAGAACACTGTCGTAGTTGTGATCTGAGTGCTGTTAAAAGTTAGGTGCGAAAAGAGAAATGTTTGCAAATATAAAATAAAAGTCACAATGTTCATTACATGAAATAAATATGTAATGAACCAAAAACTAATAGCATTCAAATCAGCAAAAAATTAATGTTCTCAGCAGACTGCCATAAAGATGATGTGAAGCATCAAAAATATACTCAGTACAATAAATATTATTAAATTTTATATTTAAACTCTGTATGAGTATTTTTTCAAATTAATATTTAGAAAGGCAAAGTATGGAAATGTAATAGCATTACTTATTTATTTGTAAATAAAGCTAACTGTCTAGTGTTATGCATTAGTATGTTGTTATCCACTTAAATATTGAGCTTTAGTCCAGCTTTGTTAGCCGAGAGGTCAGCGCAGCTGCCTTGCAAGCAAGCAGTTGGTTGCAGACAGTTGTTTTAGGTTCACCTCCCGGTCAATGCTATGACATATGAAAAAAAATATATGGAGCTTTATAGAGTTCTGAAAAGCTTTAACAATTAATTCATGTTGTCTTTATAAATTTAAATAGTAAATTTGTCTTTTTCATACTCAGTGCATTTAAACATTTGGTTTTATTATTATAGTGTTGTAAATTATTTGTAATCTTAGATGGATGTGAAAAAGACTTTATTTTTATTTCTATTTGTGTTTTGTATCATTAGAAAGCATTATGGGAATGCTGTAAACATAGATTTAGTATGCATAAATAATACATATATTTAAGTATAATATTTAAATGGAAGAAAACAACTCTCCTATAAGTTATGTGTAAATAAATCTTTCTACATTAGCAAGTGATACAGAATATGATGAGCTTAACTATTTTAAAGCTTTCAGTGTTATTAAACTTTCATTTGCCAACATCATTAAAAATTCAAAGTGGATATAATATATTAACCAGATGCAAATGTGGATTAATAATTTTAATCTATAATCAATTATACAAAAGATGGAAGCTGAATCTCACTTTTAACAATATTTAAATATTATTCAGATATTAATAATCATAAATATATAATTTGCATAAATTAATGTATATGGAATCTAAACAAAAATATATCTAGAGTTGTTACTAAATTTTGAGACTCCTATCTTTAACTTTATAGTTTTGACATCACATAGCACTGAAATAAAAATATATGCCTTCTAAAAGCAAATATGTAGGACCTTAAGAAAATAATAAGAATTATATTTGATAGAGTGTGTTGATATCTGTTTCATAAAATGGGAAAAAAAGCATTGAATCTGTTTAAGTTTAAAAAAGGCCAAATGTGCTGATTAAATTGGATCATTGTAGTACTTATGGTCAGCAATCTCAAGGATGATGGTTAGCATTCCTTACTGATAAAAGAATAAAATGTAGTAATGTACCGATGGTCAGAAGTCAATGCTTACTAAGACATCAGAAGGATATTATGAAGAACTGTAACTATATAATATGAAGCTATAATAAAATGAATTATTGTTGTGATGACATAAATTTAAGATTTGATCAATGGATTATCCCAGCCTGGCAAGGATTGTCTTTTCATTTACTATAATTATGTAAAGTACTTGTGAAAGAATTTTTGCTATGTACTGAACTATTCAGAAACAATTTCATTTACTTACATATTTATATATTTCAAATTAATTAATCAAAGTTGTAATATTCATTTTAAATATAAAGTATCCATGCTTTAAAAAAAGTGTTTAAGTATTAAACACTGAAGATAATAATTATAAGTAATTTTAAGTTAAAGATTGTTTAAATTGAGGTTGAATTCAGTTGTACATAATTTAACTTTTCCTTTTTTGCTGTGAATTAGATTGTACGTATGTATGTGGGTTTATATTATATATGTAGTTGTTTGTTTACTGTTGAATAGCTAAATATTTTTAGATCTATATAAGACTCCTTCAAGATTTTGTTATATTATATTAGGGATCAGACTTAAAAGGACCATCTCTGTAGGGAAGTTGTCATATTATTGAATCGGGATTCAGTACTGATTTGGCCAGTCCCAAGAGTTATTGTTATAGAAAGGTATAGTAGTTATATTCATTCTATATTAGATATATGCATGTGTGTATACTAGGAAACTTAAAGATTAAAGAAATGCTTTATATTTATGAGTTCATGCATGTGTAGAGTTGTATTTTTAAGTATATTAGAGACCAGGACTGGTTGTATGGCAAATGTTACTTGATTATATAACTATATTATAGTGTAATTGAAGATTAATGTTTAAAATTAATTAAAAAAACCTTAGACACTTTACAAATAATTATTGTTTTTCTATATGCATGTGAACTAAAACAATATTATATAAGAGATTGGAAAAATGGTTTTGTTAAAAAAAAAAAAAGAAGTTATATTTTCACTGACGATTATATTTTGTAATGAACTATAGTTTTGTTATTGGGTTAAACAGTGTGTTAATATCTTTATTTGTAATATTGTCTCTTCTGTATATTTAATTTATGTCCATTTATCATGAATGACATGTTCATCTTGATCTAGTTCATTGCTTCTTAAACTTTTTTCTTTCATGACCCCTTTTTATCATCGAGATTTTTTCGCGCTCCCAGATATCAAATATAAAATAGATGTAGAAATAAATATTCCCATGAATAATTTGTTTCTTTGGTAAACAATATACATGTGAAAATAATTAGTTTTAGGATTTGTTTTAAGTATACAAAAATTAATGAAAGAAAGTCACGTTTTAATGAGATGGATGTGCTTGTTTTTTGCTGCATAACAAATTAAATATTGGTGAAATATTTGATACTGCTGGACATAAAGCATCTTCGACATTTTCAGCATTGAACGATATTTGGATTTAATATACATTAAAGATGAAAAAATCATTTCATATAAGTATGTGGTGCTGAATGGCAGAACATTTAATGCCATTTCAGAAATCGTGGGAAATTCAGTCCTAGCTCCATCCAGAATTCAATCAAGGATTTTTGTGGAAAGTCAAGTTTTAAGTGTGAGTCACTTGATAGCTCAGCAAATTGCTCTTGGGCTTTATATGTCAGGTGATTAATCTCATTAATATCAATAAAAAATGGTATTTGAATCCAAGATTACTTTTTGAAATTTAAATTCGATATAAAGTATTTGCAAATCTGTGTTTCTAGGGTTTTTAAGTGATCTATAATAATTTTTGCAATTAAAGTTTTACAATTATTTTTTTCAATTATAAAATTGTTGATAATCAAAAACATCTCCAATGAATCATTTTCCGCCCTATTCTTCCAAATGTTAATCTTTTTAATAAAACTTTAATTTTATCATTTAAAAGTAAAAATATTGCTTTTTTTTTTTTGAAGAGATAAGTTAAGATCATTTAGCTTCTCAAAAATATCGGACAAATAGCATAGCTTTGATAGCCATAAGTTATTTTGAAAAGGAACAGCAAGATCGGATTTTTATTCAGTTAAAAATACAATAATTTCTTCTTTTAATAACAATAATATTCTTAAACTTCACTCTCTTGACATCCATCTTATTTCTGCATGTAATAATAAATTTTTGTATTCATAGTCCTTGTCTTTACAAAGATTTGAAAATAAACAGCTGTTAAGGGAATGGCTTTTATTAAAGTTTATAATTTTGACAGCATCCTTAAGCACATCATTCAATTCTGGTGCTATTTTTTTGCTGTAAGGGTCTCTCGATGGATCAGACGGTATGTAAAAGTTACATGATAGTATCAGAAGCTTTAACAAATGATTTAAAACCAATATTTTCACCAGTCATTGCTTTTGCATCATCTGTGCATACTCCAAAGCAATTTTCCATTCTAAACCTTCATTTTTTAAAAAAATTGTCTACTTTATTATATATGTCTTCCCCTCTTGTATGTTCTTCCAAAGAATGATAAAATAATTCTTCCTCAATATTTTCTTTATAAATGTATCTGATATATACTAATAATTTGGCTACTTTTGAAATATCAGTTGTTTCATCCAACTGAATTGTAAATATTGGGCTTTCTTTAAGTCTAGTAATAAGTTGCTCAAATTGGTCATTGATAATTTCACAAATTCTATTAGTGACAGTGTCATTTGACAAAGGAATTTTCCGAATTTCATCACCATATTTACTTCTGTGAAGTATTTCTACTATTTTAATAGCAGTAGGTAATATAAGATCTTCTTCAGTGGGTTATGGCTTTTTATTTTTAGCAATCAGATATGAAGCTTCATATAATGCCAATAAATATTTTTCATTAACAGTTATAAATTTTTCAAAATATTGTTTTTCTTTATCTGAAAGTTTTTAACAGTTGTTCAAAATATTCTTTTGGTTTATTGACATATGAAGATTGCTTGGATTCAAAATGTCTTTTTAATTTTGATGGTTTCATATTCTCCATGGACAAAACATTATTGCATATTAAACAAAGAGGTTGTTCATTACCATCACAGTTGTTGAAAGTAAAGCCAAATTGGAGAAATGTCTCATCATATTTTCTTTTTTGTATCTTAGGTGCCTCTTTCTGATTACAAGATCCTGCTTGAAGAGACTTTGTAGCATTGCCATCTGCATCATTACCTTTGGCACTCAAGTTCAACCATAATCCATGGGTAAAAAGTATTTTTATCCTAAAATATAAATAAAATAACAGTACTTATTAGCAGAAATACCAATTGGCAGCCATGTTTTTTGTTTAATTATATGAAGTATATTTACTCCTGTATGTTCAATTTTTTAATATCCACATATGTTTTATTTTTTAATATTTAAAAAATATCAATAAATCAATTATAAATTATCTGTTAAGTTTAAAAAATAGGAATATGTTTTTACTTGTTAATAAATAAATGACAATAAGTTTCAAATGAAAAAATAAGTTTTTAAGGTTGTAAATTTTGAATAAAAAAGTGAGGGAAAAAAGTATACAAGCATTTTTATATATAAAAAATAACATTTTTTATAATATTTATTCAAATAAATACTGACCTTAGTCGAGTAAAATAGTAAATTACAATATTGTATTGTTCTTGTGATTTGGACACTTGACCGGAAATGCATTATATAATCACAGTGGTGCCAAACTTATTTTCACCACTGCAGAATATATTTTGATTCTGAAATAACTTATATGCTGAAATTGCAAACCGACCTCACTATTATGATGCATTTAGTGTTGTTTTTCAGTATGTAAATGTAATTTACAGCTCAAATTGGCCATCATTACCATTTAATAATTTCACTGTACAGAAAATGTACTATATTAAATTAAAAATAATGAAGGGATTATGAGTAATATTTTTTTAAATTTATTATCGGAATTAAATTTTTATGACCCCAACTTTTCACTTCATGATCCCATTTAGGGTCATGACCCACAGTTTAAGAAAGGCTGATCTAATTTGATATTGAAAATAAGGACTGTGTAGTGGTCATCATCATCATATTAAAGCAAGTATTGTTTAAATATTTAAATGTGCCTATCTATGTCCTGATGTTTAATGTTAGGTAACACCTTTATAAATTATAATAAATTGAAATAATTTTATTATAACTTAGATTGGTATTGAATTTGTAATTTAATTTTAGCTATTGAGAATTAATCAACTTATTTTAATATATAAATATAATTATTATTATTATTTTGTTAATAATAAGTACACAGTATATCATATAAAAGATAATTTAATATTCTCTTTTTTACAAAATTCATAAGAGAATAAAGTAATCACATGTTAAATAAATGTATCTTTAATTCTGATGAAGTTGTAGTCATACCTGAAAGATATAATTATTATTAAAGTTGTAATTATAAATTTATTCAATGCACATTGATTACGTAAGTAATATTTACTAAGGCAATAAACCTAAAGCATGTGCAGTTGAAAATGCGAAGGTAGGGACTTCTACAGGTCTTAACCACAAGCTTACATATTGGAAGAAAAGAGGAAAAACCCTTCTTTATTTCAACTTACTTTCTATATAAATAGGTGAAGCTGAAGTGGTTAGATCTGAGAGCATGAAGCTATTCAATACTTCACTGATTAAGTCCACAATTCCTATTATACATTAGTACTCGCGAAATCTTTTGATTTACAATAAGTCAATGGAAAAATCTTATAGTTAGAAATCTATTATGATAATTTATTATTAGTATATGCTAAAATGCAAAATGGAAGTTAATAACACTTCAAATTTGCCTTTATTAGAGCATGTTGTTTTTAATCTTAATTCAGTTACACCCTAGAAATTAATTTCACAGGTACATTTATTTCAGAGACACAGTATCTATCAGACACAATTTAATATCAAATGTCGTGTATCCTTACAAAATATTTATTATAACCAAACTGTTGGCTCAAATGTTATGAGTTATATTAATCACATATTAATGCATAAATAACCATGAGCTTGTATGTACTCACCTGATAAATATATATATATATATAGCAAATCTAAGAAGGAGTTGTTTGTATCTTTCCAATTAGTCATGACATCCACAGGATTAAGCGTACAACTGAGTCAGATATTATTTTATAGAAGCACATTTATGAACAAATAAATGGCTTCTAACTCTATTGATACAGCAATAAGCTGAACATTTTTTCACATTTATACACCATCATCAATAATACCTGCCATAGTTTTATTTATTACTGGAAACTGATACCATTAATCTCAACTTTATTTCCCATTGTGTCTAAATTCTTCATCAATATCAAAGTTTCTTTTAATTGTAGTTTCGGGTAGATATTTATATATAATCTTTTGTGCTCATTTTATTTACAATAATTTTTTTTTTTTACAGAATTTATAATTTTTAATTAGTGTATATATATATTTTCACAACTATAAATCATGGTACTAAATGAACTTATATTAATAATAATTTGTTAAATAAATTTATACTTTTCTCATATTTAATGCAAACTATTGCTTTGCTTCTATTTTGTTGTTATAATTGTAATGGAGTATTATATCTGTATTTATTCTTTTCTACTTCTATTGTCAAAAATACAGATATTTTTTGAGGTTTATAGTTTTTAGTATTCAATTTTTAATATTTAAATCTATTGTAAGTAGTTCATTTTTAGAGTTTTAATATATATGCATATTGAAATTATGTATATTACATATAATAGATTACAAACATACACACACACACACACACACACACACACACACATATATATATATATATATATATATATATATATATATATATATATATATATATATATATAATATAAAGACACTATAACAAATTATACATTTACTATTTAATTAATTTAGAAATCCTGTTATAGAGTAATTTTTATTAATAAAATAATAGTAGAAGATTAATCTATTATATATTTGTATTTCCTCACTACAATTGAATTTTATCATATGTTTTTACTATACCACATCTTGCCCATGAAATTTAATAATTTTGTAGCCTTGACTAGTACACAAATTATTTGATTTTAAAGTAAAATAAATTTCTCTACATTTTTCAGTTGAAAAGCAATCCTAACTCCTTTTTTTTCTTTCAAAGTTTTTATTATCAGAAATTATAATCTTATTGAGATTTGTGGTTAATTCCTTTTCTTATATTCAACAATTGCATTGTCTATGTACTTTTTTCTTCACTGCTATCAAATTACAGTGAAAAACAATTTACAAATTGTGTTTAGGATTCCTTTAACATCAGATTTGCACTCTGTTAATGAACTTGCATTATTTTGTATTTTTATTTGTTTTAAACTATGTCAAAACTTATTCCATATTTCCATCCATGCCTTTTCTTGATGAAATGTTATCACTACTTCTAATGATTGATTTATCATAGTGTTTATTTTATATGACTTTATAACTACCCTAAGATAAACATTACACACTACTGATATTTGTTGTTCTTCTGTCAAATTATAATGTTAATTTCTAATATAAATTCATAAAACAAAGTTATTGTTCTTATTTAATATACAATGCATGCATGTGCAATGTTTATGTTCATGCATATATATCTCCAGATACACTTTAAAAGATATGTAATACTTTCTCTGAAAGCTACTATAACAGAGTAAAATATAAATTATTTGCATAAAGTTAAAGTGAACTTAATTTTTAGAAATATATTCTCATATGTTTGGTCATTTATGCTTATGGATTGGAAACTGGAACTTTGAAAAAAAAATCTCACTTAAAAGCATTTGAAATGTAACTTTATTTTTTTAAAAAAATAAACTAATAGAACAGTAATGCAAAAATAAGTATTGTGGCAGCTTTAAAAAGAAAAAGGCTCTCCTGCTTGGGACACAATTTGCACTATCATACTTTATTCTTGAGGACAGAATACAGTGTAAGAGAGAAATAGAAAGCCTGAAACATTCTTATGTGATGCAGGTATGTAGTACATCGGAATTTAAGAGGAATGCAAAACATCAACAGTAGCTTATGATATTGCAGTTTCTTCAGAACTAATCAGAAAATTGAATTACTGATGTTAATAATCATTAATTAAAATATATAAATAGCATTTTTTCTTTCAGAATTGTCCCAATAATTACAATTTATTGTGAAAATACCAGATTTATATAGCATACACAAGCTAGAACTTATTGTATTAATCTGGATATATATTTAAAAATTTAATTAAAGATGTCTTCGTTGTTTGTGCACCATAAGTTTCCTTCCTTCATAGTAAATTGTAATAGTTTGATAGTAACATATACTTATTAAGGATCATGAAGATATGTGCCAGGTTGTGATCTGAGCCAATTGATAAGGACTAGTTCAACATGAAATGCATCTTGGGAATCATTTGCCTTTTTTAGATGTTTTTGTTCATGTGATGAAGTATTCATGGTAAAATAAAAATGGGAAGCTTATTATTATACAAGGAAAAAATTAGAAGAGAGTTTAATTAATTATTCCATTTACTAATAATAGATATATTTATCTTTAATTAAAATTTAAGGTGTATATATGGGTTAATAATATGATAATGTCTAGCCTTAAAATAGTTAATAATAATTATTATTGTATTTATTGAGCAAGAACAATGAAAACATATGAGATGATGACCTGGGCCAATTGATGAGTACTAATTCGATATGAAACGTATCTTGAATGTTATTTACCCTTTTCAAATGTTTTTTATGTATATGATTGAAAGTTCATAGTAAAATGGACGATATATATGTATTATCCTATAATTGCACTTATGTTTAAATAATATCCTATGACATTTTCAAGGCATATTTTCAATTCCTTTATATAGTTTCTTCTATATTTTCATACAATAAACAACATTTGTAAAGAAGATAAATATGTTGAATATAATTTTAGATCAGTCTTGATTTCAGCGATTAAAGCATTTCATTTTACGAGCAGTAAAAAGTCTAACATTTTATTTTTTAAATTTTAAAATTAAAATTAAATTAATAACAATATACTGATGCTGCTTATTTGACGAATATTAGATAACAGCTTTTTTAAACAACAAATATTTCGATCCAAAGTTGTATAACATATATTATTCAGCATTAAATGTCCATTATTACATTTATATTCACTTGTTCATTTTATTTTATCAAGGAAGCAATAGTATATTATTAACATAGTGTTGATTATATTGTTGTTGTTTTTTTCGCTCTTATAGTTATTTCTTTTTTCCTTTTATTATTGGCGTTTTTCAAATAGGATTAAATTTGACATGTTTAAAAAATAAAATAAAAACTATTACGAATGGATACTTATTTTTTTTATCAATTAGAATTTCGTTTTCTGTTTACTTTATTATTTTACAGAGTAAAATCTTTTGGCTTAAGGATTAAACGTATTAGTCTGCTATACCATTCCTTGATGATTAAATCCTGTTGATTGAATATTGGGATTTTTTTTTTTCAGATTATAAGCAGGCTTAAATTTTGTTTCACAACTTAGCTAATCCATCTTGCCATTCAGTATTGGTCAGTAAAAGAATATCTAACTATTATTAGCTGGAGTATTATAATAATATGATATAATGTATCACAGATCCAAGGAATGAAGCTCTGTAACTTTTGATGCTCCAATGTCATGTGATTTACCAATCTATAAATCATTCAATTATATTATTTGTAATGATGTAACCCATTGCCATTTTCTATTTAGAGTAATGGTTAAGTGGTAAAATACAAAGGTCAAGGTTCATAGATTGAAGCTCAATTCTATAACTTCTGGTGTTCAAACTTCATATAAGCTCCCAAGCAACAAACCACTTGATTATTTATCATAGCAACCATTTTCTAAAACAATTCCAGTCCACATCAGAAATCATTTTTCATATGTTCAGAATTACAACCATGATAAAATAAATGAATACTTTAATCAAATTTTATGATTTAAAATGACATGTTTTAATTAGGTCACTTTAGTTAAAGCAGAATAGGATGGATAAAGCACTGAGGAAGACAGTTGGACAGTCAAAACTGTAAGAAAAATAAAGAAGTTTTTTAAGAAAATTTGTTTGCATTGAAGTGTATATGAAAGAAGTATTATAAGCAATATATATGTTTTAATAAATTAATTTAATTTGTGCTTTTTATTCCAATGATAAATTTATTCATTTTTGCAAATTTAGATTAAGGATTTTCTGAACTTCAAATAGGTGTTACTAATCATGTTTTATATTTATTAACAAAACAAATGTCACATGATTTCCTTATTGAAATGATTGCGCAAACATTGTAGCAATGTTATCGCAAGGCTAATATAAATATAACATTGTAATACCTTTTCGTTTCTACAAAATACAAATGAATCTTAGATCATAAAAGTACAATATTCATCATAAAGGCAATGGTATGGCAGAAATTTTTGGCAGAGGTATTGAGAATTTATTTAAATCAAATAAAAGATAATATTACTACTGAAAGGAATTGTTCTCTTTTATAAAAGTCCCATTACTTACAATATATATAAATCAAATCTTGCTAAATAAGTTTGTGATCAAATATGTGCACAATCATTTACATGATAAGTTTAATTAGTCACTCAGTTCATTTGTTTTGTTTGTTTTTGAATCATAATTGCTGGGGGAAAATCTATTCTTTGTAATATTTGTTCTTTTAGTACTCTAATTAGTATTTCATTAACTCACTATGCTGCTTTTTTAAAATTTTAGATATGGTTTATACAATCTCTTCCTTCATTATTTAATACTGACCCACTTTTTTTTCTTTTTACTTAAGACTTATTTATTTTTATTATTGGATTATTTAATCACACATTCTTTCCATTTCCATTACAATAAATGTTCACCAACTAATTTGCTATTTTTTTTTTTACCCCGTACGTTCTACCCAATAATAATCCAAACTAACTCTTCTTAGTAATTATACAATCTCTCTTACAATTCTTTCCTGATCAATTTCTTTCTCTTCTGTTTTCTATTTTGCTATTATAGGGATTTGAACCCAAACTTTCAACTCTTCATCTGGCCAATCTATCTCATACAAATGATACACATAACCATGCACATATAAAAAGATAAATGATCTCCAATATATATATTTCATGCTAAACCAGCACTCATCAGTTGGTCCAAATGTGTGTGGGTATGTGTATCAGTTTATAAGATAGATTGGATAGCTGAGTCTGGGTTCAAATCCCCTATAATTATATCAAAACTCCAAGGTTATAAAGTATACCTGTATTTACCTTTTAAGTTATTTAAAACATTAGACAATTAACAAGTCAAGTGTAAAAAAAAATTACTTGTCACAATTATAAAATATTAATCTTTTTAATATGGTTTTAAAACTTCAGATGAACATTACTCATATAGTGATGCAATTTAAAAATTGTTTCTTTATAACTTGCATACTTAGTTCCTGATTGATAATGATTGATTATATGAAAAAAAATATTATTTATGATAATTAAACAAAAAACTGTCAAAAAAATTAAGAAAGTTAAAACAAAATTCTATAACTTGAAGATTGTAATATAATTATTGAAAATATGAATTTAAATGTTTTTAATAAAAATATTATAGCTTGAGGAAGAGGGGTATTTTTTATTCTTATGATAAATTAAACTGCAATTTAAAATGAATTTATCACTGTTATTTAATTTAAACACAAAGCATATATATATTATGTAAAGCCTCCAGTAATGAAATTTTAAAAAACAATTAAATAATAAAAATAGTCAATAGCTAACAAATTTTTAATTAGTAAAAATTTAATTTGTTAATGAATGAATTATTAATCGAATAATGTAGAAAAGAAAAATGGAAAGATTAGAATAGCCTCTTTTCATATTTAAAATAAAATTACCAACAGTTCAATAATATTATAAAATTATTTGTTATAAGTTTTAAATATTATAAACATAGTTTTTCGTTGTTTTTATTTAACTTAAAAATTCGTTAATATGGGACAAATCTTGTAACTAATTTAAACATACTTCTACTGAATGGATTTCCTCTAAATTTTATAAATATGTTTGGTGTTGACGATAATCCAATGTAACAATGCAATCAAATAATTTAAGCAATAATAGAACATTCAGTTTGCATAGATTAATTAACATATGGATGTACCGTGATTTTATTTAGAGTTATATATGACAATCAAAATTGTGGACCAAGAAATTTTTTTTATTTTTTTTTTGCTTTTAAATGCATTAGAACTCAAATTAAATGAAAATATTTTGTAAAAAAAAAATATTTATACATTTATTAATTATATTTATAATATCTTTAAAATTGTTTTATTCCTGTATACTATTTGTTTAATAATTCAATTTTTGAAATGCATCCTAAATATCAATTAAAGTATATATGTATTGTGATCATATCTAAAAAAAATCAGATTTGCTTGTTTGGATTATATATTTGTAGTAAACATCATAATGATTAGAGTCAGAAAAAAAAGAATGATAACACACACATACACACATATATATATATATATATACTTGTTGACCCTCAGGAATTGTCAGTTAGTAGTAATTGATAATTTCTTGGTAACATCAAAGGTTAAAAGTGATTTCTATTTACATGGATATTATCTTTTCATTTCTATTTTTTATTATAATAACAATCCATGGAAATATTTAATCCAACATATACAACTCTCTGGAAAAATTAAAAATATTATTTGCAGAAGGTCAAGAAAAATGCTATTATTTTACATTTTCACACCTATAAAAACAGCTTTCTGTATTTAAATCATAGTTTGAATTTCAGATAGCAATAAAAATAATAAATGGTATAGATAACTTTAATAAATGAATATGTAATTTGATAGCTTGGAAGTATGACCTTTTATTTCAACAATATATAAAGATGAAGATTTCAATAATGACAAATAAATGTATTTAAATTTAATAATTGCTTTATTATAAATAACAAATATATAAACAAAATAACAAAATTATTAGTAAATAATAAACATACTTTAATAATAAAATTCTGTAATAATGTTAATAAATATTATTGTTTGTTTTCCTCAAATAAGCTAATCTTGTGTTATGATTAAGTGAGTGATTCTAAAATATTGCAAAAACAAGACACTATACTAAAGAAGGTTGAACAATATTAGATCAAAACCTGACCAACCTTATAGGAGGTTAAGAATGTTTTATAATATCCTAAGAGTTGGCTAGTTCTTTACCTCTTTTGAAACAAGCAAAATTATTTACTTAGTACTAATAACAATGGTATATAAATTACATAGCTACATTAATTATGACATTCATATCTTTTACTAAAATGACTTGCTATGCTTCTTATCTTAAATTATATTTAAAGTTTAAATAATTAGTAGGAATAATGCTTTATTTCATAGTATAGAATTTATCAAATTGTAGAATTATCATAGGCAGTATACAGATAAATATTTCTTGTAATCTTCTATTCGGGATGTTTAGCTACTTATTAATCTAAGACTGAATTCAATGATTAATAAAACATAAAGTAAGTTAAACATAAATAGGTTTATAGAAGTTTGTAAGGTAGTTTAACCAAATGCTATCTCCAATTTAAAATATAAATCATATATATTACACTCATGCCCAATATCATTAATAATAATAATAATATAAAGTTGTTACCTCTACCTTCATATATATTTCAGTATTATTTTGGGAACTTTATTATTTATTTATTACACTAATAATAACTATAAACTATATCCAATAATTATAAACAAAGTTTATTGAGTAATTTCTCAAACATAATCCTACTTTTATGAATGGTTTAAAATATGCTTTGGAAGTATTTACACTTTTGCAGAGTATTCTAACATTTATAATTTACTGTAAATAGCTTAATATAAGCACAACATTAAATCAAAAAAACAAGGTAATCCATTTCATAGGTTTAAATCCTTATTAACATTTGATATAAGATTTTAAGAGATTTACTAATGCACACTTATTCAGGATTGCAGTTATCACATTAATCCATTTATGAATGTCTGCTTATTAATTTATAATGTTTATTATGTTTTCAGATCATAGCATTTATAATCATAAATGCATTATTATAGGGCTGATGTTAAATTGTAGATTTATTCAAAGTGAGCAGTTTAGGCCTTTAAGAAACATTTGTAAACTAATATAATTATTGGTGGCATTTATCATATAGTTTAAAAACAGTAGATTATTAATCCTTTGGTTTAAACATATTTAATTTATTTTACTATAGTTCAGGTCTTTTTAATAAATTATAAGACCTAGCAAATAAATAATAATCCATAAAACAAGTCTATTAATCTTCATTAAAACTTAAGCAGTTTCTCCAAAACTGTAAACCTATACGCCGATTTAGATTCATATTGTATAAAGTTTTAACTTCTATTAATCCATAGAGAGGTAATTGATATAGTTTCCAAACAAGTTATTTCAATTATTTTTTTTTAAAAAAGAAGAGACCAAATGCTTTGATATTGATGTTATGAGTATCCCATAAGCAATTTTCCAAAATTCCATTAATAGTTGAAGACAATAAACTGGATTTTCTTTAAAATAATATTTGGTGATAATCCTTGCTGTTGTTGTCATGATTCAGCCATTTAGTTCAAGAAGATGATACATTTTTGCTAGTGAAGCAAAATGCCCAGAATAAATTTATCTACTCTACCATTTTGGAGAAGGTGATCAAAATAGCTATCTTAAAATTTAGTTTGACAGGGTCCTGGATGCACTATAATTTAACAAAACTGATTCAATTTTGGTAAGAGATCATATTTGTAGCTTATGGTCAACCGGTATTTTAATTCATCAAAGTTACCCAAAGTTCTTTATGTCTTTTAAGTTTTTATGGGAAAACTTGTCCCATTGCTATGTAATATGGAAAAGCAGCTGATTACAATGTATGGGTTTATTCCAAGCATGTAAATTTGAGACATTGATTAAAATGAAAATAAATAAAAATAATACCATATCATTAATATTGTACTTTAATTTGGATTATAAAAAAAATTTACAATCATTTATTTGACAATTAAACAATTTATAATATCTCTTTAAAGTTTTCATTTAATTTAATAAATTCATTTAATAAATATTTTTAAACTAACATTATAGAGATGTCTGCCCATCCTTGCATATG
Source organism: Epiperipatus broadwayi (assembly GCA_028023455.1). Taxonomy (NCBI): domain Eukaryota; kingdom Metazoa; phylum Onychophora; class Udeonychophora; order Euonychophora; family Peripatidae; genus Epiperipatus; species Epiperipatus broadwayi. Next base: position 2,727,691 of record JAQFVV010006243.1, read on the forward strand.
TATTAAATGGATTATGTCCTGCACATGTGGGGTTCAGATTGACCTTAGGTCAACATGGGTGTGACAATAATCTCGGCCTCAGGGTGGCCTTTGAGCATTCCATCATCAGATTTTCAATTGGATGGACGGTTGAAGAGTTGGAGTGTGGAGTGGATTGAAGCCTGTCCATTAAACTATGAGGATAAGTCTATCTTAATATATATCTGAGCACTTATACTATATATGTGTGTAAAGATGATAGTCTGGACCAACTGATGATTGCTGGTTTAGCATGAAATACGGATATTGGTGATTATTTATCTTTTCAGCATATATGTGTTTAGGTGTATCAGTGTTATTAGATAGAGTGGAGAGAGGTGGATGGTGTGAAAGTCTGTGCTCATATACCCTACATTAAATATTAAATAAAATAATGTAATAGTTTTATGCTAATAAATTTTTAAATTGATTAAGTTTTAAACATACATGAATTGCGTACATGCACATATATACTATTAAATGGAATGTTAGCTTTACTCTTTTAGTTAAATGTAATCTCAATTATATAATTATCATAATATAATTATTGTAGAATTGTTTTAAGTATTATGTTTCATTTAGTGTATCCTATTTTGAATATTTTTCTATAATATCAATTTTATAAGTGTGTATATTCTGTTTGCACATAAAAAAGAATTCAACTGCTCTTTTCAAAAAAAAATAATAGCACAGGACACACATATTTCAGATATGCACTGATCGCTCAGAAGACATTTTCACAATACTTTCTACAAATGTTTACCCTCTTAAGTACTTCAATGAGAGACTTTTAAATTTCATTTTCATCATATTATCTAACTAATATTAGCGGTGGATTTACTTTGTGTAACTAGAAATTTTTTACAGTTTTTTTGACAATATTAATTAATTATGGTAGAAAATATTAGATTAGAATATATATAATTAATTATCTTCTGCTTTTCAAAAGCTGTAATTCACTCTTTTATTACTAATGGTCATTTACCTGTCTTATTTTTTAATTATTAAACAAATATTAACATATTTACAAGTAAAAAATTTTTAACTTTAAATTACATGCATTAATCTAATATATGATAAATACATAATAACTTTTAATTATATGTCATCATATGTTACTATATCAATTTCATCACCCAAAAAAATGAATGTAAGTTTTTTCAAATATATTCTACTTATTTTTTGAGTTCCGCTGGTATGTCTCTACATACACATACAATGCAAGTTTTTAGTCTCGCTATCGGTTTTTTGACCCTATAGTCAATTTTCATTCTGTAAATGGTTATCATGACATAAACCATTCTTCTTTTAACAGTTACCACAACATTCATTTTATAGTTTTTGCATTTGACTTTCCAAATGACCATTTTAAACATTCTATCATATGGTAACATTACATCTCAATCTTCTATACATATTAGAAAACAAAGTCACTTTCATTAGATATAAGTTGCTTTTACCAAAACAACCCAAATCCTGTTTTTTTTTTTAAACTATGAGCATTTTTCATTATAAAATTTACCCAAATAGCAAATGCTCTTCACCTGTTTCATCTTTGCTCATCTATGCTGATATTTACCACAAAATGATACTCTGCTAATGTCATTTTTTTTTCATTTCATATTTTTTTAATATATGTTTTATTTTGGACATCATTTCCTGTAATGATTTTTCCAAATTTAAAATAATTGCCTGATCATAGCATTAATTATTTGGCCAGTAATAATTATTAGCCAATAATATATTTATTATTGACTTAAGAATTAATATCTCTCTCTCTATATATATATATATATTTTGCGGGTTCATATATATATATTATATATATATATATATATAAAATAAATATAACAGTAATTAACTATTACATACAGTCTTTCAATCTGCAGAAGTACTTTTGCTTAATTCCTTAACCTGCCTCAGCTGCATTAAATTCAAAAAACAAAATGGAAGCAAACATCATCAACTCAAATCTCATGAATTTTAATTTTAGAAGCTTGTCTATTAATTATATCCATTTCATTTCTCTTTATTAAAATTGCCTCCTTAATTTTTCTTTTATTATGGTTTCTCTCTTCATGAAGAATCTTAACATTTTCAATATCAAACTTAGATTTATATTTATATGTCCTTTCATGATCCAAGAAAACTGAAGTAGACATTAAATCATTATTATTTTTACTTTTCACGTGCTTATATAACAATTCATACTCCTTTAATCTTTTTTCAATACTGCACTTTGATTTACCTGTATATGATAAATGAACGTACTTCTGCAGATTGAAAGACTCTATATAATAGTTAATTACCATTATATTTATTATTTTTATTGTTATTACAATAATTTTTTAATTAATGGACATTTTATTATATTGCATTTTTAAATAGCTTATTCCAGTATTCATTTTAAGCTTACATTGAATGGATATGATGAGAGCAGATATTTTTGTCTAATTTTATTTCTCTTACTGAATTAGTCAGTTCTTCATTTAGTAATGCAACTGTATATTGCTCATAATGTAGTTCTTTGATAAAACTGTCTCTGGTAACATATAGCTAATCTCTTCAAGTCTTAAGAAAAGTCTGTTCCAAAGAATTGAATTAAATGCATTCTCATGGTCAATGTAACAAATATAAAAGCATTATCCCCTGCTCCATTATACTCTTTGCCAAAAACATATCAATTGCATCCCTAGTGCCTTTCATTGTATGGAAGCAAGTGGATTTCTTATTAGTTTAATGTTAATGTTATTATATATTTTTGTTTTAATCCAATTAAAAAGGTTTTTTGATTAACACTAAATGCATTGTACAAAACTGACCACATTTTGAAATATCTAATATTTTTAATATCAGAATACTTAGGAGAATCGAAAAATTGAGTTGCTATATTAATGAAATAAAAAAAAACCCATTTTAGATAAACACACTTGCCATTTTAAACAATTCAATTGATATACCATCATTCCTATTATATGATCTAAAAATTCTTTAGCACCCTGTCAAATTTTTCTTCAGTCATCAGTAAATCTTTATCTAAATCATTATGTTTAAAAAATTATAAACAATATATATATTAAATACTGCCTACTATTATATTAGTAATTATAAATAAAATAGCAAATCATACTAGCCAAAAAAATTTTTTTATTAAACTTCATCCACAACCATGCCTTCACCTATTAATAAATAGATTTTTTCAAGTGAAATTCAACAAAATACTTACAATGTATATATACAAAACAAAATAGCCTTCCCATCATTTACTTCAAATACCAACTTACTTTAACATTAACCTCATGAAGATGTCCCTTGATGTTAAAGAAAGTTGGTATTTGAAATAAATGATGGGACGGACATTTTGTTTTGTATTTATGTTGTATGTATCTTGTTGTATTTCACTTGAAAAAATATATTTGTTAATAAATGAAACCATGATTTTAGAAGAATTTTAGTAAAATTTTGTTGTTGTTTTTTCGGCTAGTATTGTAATGTTACATGATTTTTTATTATATATATGTCATTTTGTAATATTATATATATATATGTGTGTGTGTGTTATCTTTAGAAGTTACCTTTCATTGTTTCCAGTTTTTAAAAATGTAAGATCACTTTTTTAAGGATTTTTTATTTCTTTTTTAATTTAGGTTTTATCTCAATATGATAGATTAAAACATACACATATAGATAACGAGATTAAAAGTTTATTATTCTACTGAATTTTCAGTCAAATTCAAGTAAGAAACTGTAGAATAAAAACGAAGGAACACATTTATTTGTACTTGACAGTTTTTAGAGGTTTTGATTTGTATTAATATAGAATGACTACCGAAAGTGAAATGAAGTCTGGTAGACATTCCAATCAGTGATCATATTTATAACTTTCTTCATTGTATCACACAGTCTTAGAGGAGATATTGTGATCATTTTATCATCTGTGATTAATAAGGCAATTAAATTGTATATATATATATGTGAGTGTTTAATTTTTGAATAATTGCATGTCTGTGGTGCAAATTTTGAAGTTCTTCTTTTATATTTTGAACTCCAATTACTGCTGTAAGTTAAAATAAGCAGTCTGAAATATGATACGTCACATAAAGAACTAAGATTTCTAACTCTTAACATATTTGAACAAGCTGTTTTAATAGAGTTATAGTATTAAAACAGGCAAAACTCTCTATATGTATTGCCACTCAATGCAAGCCAGAGTAAACAATGGATGGCAAAAGGCTTGTGCATAAAATCACCATCTTGTGCCTACTCATCCAATATCCCCAAAGTAGTTTCTGGCTTGTGGACTTCATCAGTGAGGAGCCTTGGATCGGAGTGCACTGCACCTAGACCTTAAGATCTAATGCAACCCTCCAGCAGCCACCTTTTATCTCTACTAAAAGACTATAATATTTTCAATCCAAGTTCATTAACTTATATAGTCATATAGGTCTGAACTCAGTTCAGTATCCATACATTTTGGTTTCTTTGGTTCTTTAATAACCACAGACACCACTCACTACCCTATTAGGCTGGATTGGTTTTAAGCCAATAAACACCACATGATCACCATTTCAATATGTATATAGAGTTTTGTTTGTTTTAATAACAGTTATAAGCAAGAATAAGAACTGGTGAATATATGGAGTTATAGTATAAAGAGACTGAACTGTTTATATGTATTCCAATGATGGTTAATATCATTAAAAATTGCAATTTACACAAAATTTGCATTATAAAAAGCAATAAATATACTTCTTTTATATATACTTGTGTGCATATATGACTAAGCTGAAATGTCAGTACACTAGTATTATGAACATACACAAATGAACCTGGATAATATGTCATGTTTATGTATAACATATATTGAAATAAAATATGCTTTGTTTCTAATCCATGATATGCAGCTGATATAAAGAAAAATATTACCTTATATAAGTTTACAAATGAATCTTGTTTTAATGCTGGATAAGATGACCACTCGGCAACTATTATTACTATTAAGAATCATACTCTAGGGAAAATGATTATCTGTTAATCAATGACCAGCAGGTGATTATGTACAAGATGAAATGACTATAACCTAAAATTTTATCTTTTTTGATTATAGCTCTGGATAATAGCCAGATTGAAGTTTGCATCAAGTACAAGTCTTAATTCAGATTCAGTAAGTAATATTTACTGATTATTATTCACTCATATACAAACTATTATTCTATAACTAGATATTTAATTAAACTAATTTTGTCAGAAATGCTAAATCAAAGATATTTAAATAAAATACTTGTTTGTCTGATGAGAAAATTTATGAGAAACAATATTTTAAATAATAACAATACATTTTTTACAACAATAAAAACAAAAATATAAATAATTTAGTATCTTTTACATTTAAATAATCAATCAATCAATAATAATAATAATAATAGTAGTAGTAGTAGTAGTAGTAGTAGTAGTAGTAGTAGTAGTAGTAGTAGTAGTAGTAGTAGTAGTAGTAGTAGTAGTAGTAGTAGTAGTAGTAGTAGTAGTAGTAGTAGTAGTAGTAGTAGTAGTAGTAGTAGTAGTAGTAGTAGTAGTAGTAGTAGTAGTAGTAGTAGTAGTAGTAGTAGTAGTAGTAGTAATAATAATAATAATAATAATAATAATAATAATAATAATAATAATAATAATAATAATAATAATAATAATAATAATAATAATAATAATAATAATAATAAAAATAATAATAATAACAATAATAATAATAATAATAATAATAATAATAATAATAATAATAATAATAATAATAATAATAATAATAATAATAATAATAATAATAATAATAATAATAATAATAATAATAATAATGGTAACCACCCATTTGACAAGTGGTAATTGATCAACTAACAAATAATTAAAAAAACCGGTATTCATAAATTAAATTTTAATCTAGGGAAATTATAAACATCTAATGGGCAATGTACATGGTGGAAATCCTATACAAATTTTAATTTTAATTGTCTAATTTATATAGTCACAGATAATGACCAAACTGAACACACATAAAAATAAGTCTATGCATATTCAATCACCTTTCCTGGTCGTTACTCACATCCACATTAATACTATTATTAAATTACAAAGTAAATAGTCAGCTTGGAATTTGGATGAGAAATAAACAAACAACAAAATTATTAACAATAACAATAATTTTAATTAACAAACAGATTGATAATAATATTTAAAAAAATTGTATTTACATTTAAGATTGTAAAGAGCACACATGAGTAGAAAAATCTTTGTGAATTTATATAATTCATCAAAAAAAAAGTTTATAGTAAGTTCATTATTCATTTACTTTGAATATATCTGTGAATATAGGCATATCTTTGTCTCCATGAATGTAGATATATGGCCATTAAAATCATTGTTTTAAACATCTGTAGACAATTTTCTAATATCTTAACTTCTCTTGATTTATTTCAATAGTAGTTTAATCCATGTAGTTTTTTCTTGCTATTAACAGCATTAAATCTACGTAGATTTATCAATTAATTCATAGACAAATATTTCACTTTGATAATTCATTAGAAAATACATTTTCTTATAGAAAATATCATGTTTTCAGCTTTAGACAGTAATTAATACACTAGCAGAATCAAAGTTATTTTCTAAGGTATTCCTTTGTTTATAGTTTCATATCAGCTAACCCATTAGTAAGATCAGGGAAGATATTTTGAAGTTTTACCCCAGAGCTTGTATTATCAACTTAAACAATCATGCCAATTTTTATTGACTTCTCTCTTATAAGATTACAATGAAGAAGTAGCAACAATTTCCACCGTTTATGTAAAGCAGATGATTGAAAAGAGGGTTGTTCCCATACCCATGTTCTTTTAAAATAAATATTCTTTATTTCAAAATGCAGAATCACAATAAATTTTAATTTTTACAATTATTATTAAGTATCTTCCTTTATAATTTATTTATACACATGATTTTTATACATTTTTAGAAAACGTAAATTAAAAAAATGATACATATACAAGCCATACATGTAAACTCAATCATAGAGGTTAATATATATATATGAGAAAAAAGGATTTAGAATTAGAACTGACCTGAAAAATCAATTAAGCATATATATTTAATTTCCCCCAAAACTTGACTGATTTCCAGTAATAAATTTTTATGATATTTTAATACACTTTTACCCATTGCAAAGTAAAAAAATCCTATTAAAAAAACAAAGAGTTATAATGTTTTTTTATGGAAGGACAATTAGCTCATTCTGCAGATAAAAATTATGCTATAAATTGTTAATAGGTATTAACAAACATCTTAACCTAACACACACACATGTATATATATATAGTAGTTGAAAAAGCCTAATGTACAATATATGCATGTGTAAACAGTGGTATGTATGTAATATGCAGATATACACTTAAAATATGTATGCAGGCAAGATAATGCAACTTAAATTTATGTAAAAAGAAAAAAACCCTCAGCTTAAAGTTGTCTTTCTTATAATCTATCCATTCAGCATCCATCATCATCCAATTATCTGAGTCATCAGTTCCTTATTTTAGGTGTTATTGTTCTCTTTTAAATTCTCTAATGATCATTATTTTTTTGGAGGACTACATCAAGAGTTGATGCTGATGATCTCTAGAAATTTTTTTAAAAATAACTATTAGTATGTGTAGATTTTCTGAAAATTGAAAAAGATAAAAAATATTCCTTCTTTTGGTCATACATCAAGAAAATGAAGTTTTCCATCAGTTACTGTTCTTATTGTCTAAAATAAAAATGCAATTATTTCTAATTTAAAAATTTAATGTCATTTAGTTCTCATTGTGTTGGCTTAGTAACATCTTGACTAATGTAAGTTAATTTTTTGTCGATATAAATTCAAATTAAAGAGTATTTATTATTCAATGAATTCAATTAGCAGAATAACATTTATTTTTATCTCCAGTACATCTCTGAATTGTATTCTGGATAAAATACTCATAATTAAAGTTAATGTTTTGTTTCCAAATCAACATAATTTTTCATAGCATCTGATATTAGATCTAACTATAAATAGATGAAAATTGAATCCACTTTTCAGTAAAAAATTAAAATTGGATTCAATTTTTCATACCTTCTTAGTTAAATTTGATATCAAGTGGTTTAAAAATTATGCTCAATTACAAAAATATTGATATTAATTGGTGAGTATTTACTTTATATATGATATATTCTCGAGATGTGAATAGGTGTTTCATTTCTGTATCATATATCACTATTACTATTATAATTTGCATAATTATTAAAGTGATTTAATAATTATGCAAATTACTTTGTATATTCAAATTTGATTTAAATTTTACATTTGTTAGTTTCAATGTTTACTCTACCTGTTTTTTAAATACTTAGACATAAGATAAAAAATGTATCCATTTTTTCAGCTGTTCGTAGATAACTTGATATTAGATGGCACAAAACACAGTGCTGGATTGAAAAAAAACCATTACCATTATTTGCTAAATATATCTGAAAAACAGCATAGCAATCCATGCGAATAAGTGTATTTAACAATCCTATTTTCCAATCTTATTTTGATTCTGAATATTTATTGATTTTTGTTTTAATAAATTTATGCATGTGTATATTTAAGATATAGAAATCGTTTGAAAGCACACCATTTTTTTTATCATGCTATAAGGCTGCATATGGAAACATATGTGCACATAAAATATACATATATATGCGTGCGCATGATTGTTTTATTAATTTTTCAAATTATATTATTTATTTCTGGCATTATTATAATTACATTTACATTATTTTTTTTCTACTGGAAACGAGTGTTTTTTGCTTTTCCTTTATTCAATTTATTTTATTGGCAAAAGCTTGAGGTAAAAAGAAAAAAAAGTAAATAAGAAAAATTCATAAAATTAATCAACTTTTTAAGATATCTTATTAACTTTTTTTTCTATCTATAAATTATCTTTATGTTTTTTCTTAAAATAATTTAAATAAAATTTTAAAACTAGTTAGTATATAATGATCCAATGTTTTAATTTTAATCTCTAACTCGATAATGTTATTATATCAGAATTTATATTAAATTATTGCAAATTCTTTATCATTTGGTATTACTAAAATGTTCAATATCATATATATATATATATGTAATATACAAATCAATATATATATCAAAATACAATACAATTTACATAAATTATATGATTTTTAGAAGTACTTTCGACTATATATTTTGTAGTCTTTATCAACTATATAACATTGAATAATCAAAACGAGAAAACCCTTAACATTACCCACAGTTCAATTCAGATTTCCCATAATTCTGTTATCTTAACATTTGATGACTGGCGATTCATTAACATTTGACATTTCTTGAAATCAAAATAGCCTTTTTTATTTTACGTTTATTATGACAATGTTCAATTTGAATAATTTTCATATTTTTATAATCAAATTTAAATCCATTTATATATTGAACTGGATACTTTATCCAATTCAAGGGTTCTATCATGTAAATTGGAAAAAAAGAAAAAACAAGTTTTATATGTGCAATAACACACATACTTATTTATCTTGAAATCTTATATTTCTAATTCTAAGTTGATTTTAGTATAAAATATTTTTTTTATGAGCTTGTTTTCTTTTAAAATAATTAAAAGCAAACAAAGTTTAATTAGTGCTCTTATATGTATTTTATTTAAACTAAAAAAAAATTAATGTTGATGTATTTTAAAGCTGAGATTTAGTTTTGTATTTTTTTTTTATATAAAAAAAAATAATCATTTTTGTAAGATAAAGCCCTGTAAGATATTGTTTTTCTAATTAAGATTGAGTGGGAGATAGAGATTTACCTTGGTTGAAAGTTGCAAAAAAAGATTGCGCCGGGAGATAACAAAGGACATAAATAGCTGGGTAATTTTTTTTTTATTAGAGAGAAGGATTCAAAGAGACTATTCTGGTCATTCAGTTTTTTATTTTTTATTTTTATTGCTCAGCTTATTCAGCTTCTTGTTCTTGAGGATCGATCCAGATTTTAGCTGTTATTGAACTGTTGCATTGTGAAAGTGACTAAATTTTTCTTTTGATATTGGTGCCACAGGAATCACCAAGTTGAATTTCTGTTGACCGACAATAACTCTATTTGCCATGATAATAGCAGTCATTCAGATGCCATGCCTGTAATATACGCCACGAAGATTCTCCACAACATGATGGGCTGAGCCTTTCCAAAGATGAACCTCCAGAGCTCCAAATTGTGACTTCAATCATGACCTAACTGTCAAGTCCAGAGTGGATCCCAATAATGTCTCCAGACTTCTGAACCTATAGTAAATGACAGCCATTGTAGAGGACTCTATAAACCGAACTGTGTGTGAACAACAGAAATTAATATTATCTTGAGGTAACTTACCTTTCCATATCAAAATCAGGGCTAAATCTCTAATTAAGTCTTTTGCAAATCTCAGCTTAATTTTAAAAAGAAATTATATTTATGATGTGTAATTTATCAATTTAAATATTAATGTATTTTTGTTTATTTTACATTACAATCTTTAGTAGCAAGATTTTCAATCTTAAAATGTTACTTGTTCGAGAGTGTAGGGTGAGTGATATTTTATATGTTTAATAATTTCTCAGTTTTATGATTAACCCTCGTTAAATGCTCAGACCAACCTTAGTAGTTTTCTTTTATTTTTGTTTGTTTGTTTGCTTCGGCGTTAAACTAAATCAAACTTGGCTTTGGCTAGCGATTTATAGGATATATGATTTTATTTTTTTTGGTAGAGATTTATTTGCTATAATTCAGATTACGTAGTTCATGTTTCTTTCTTGTGTGAGACTAATCTTGGCTTGTTTCAATGTACTTGTCCATGAGCATTTTGCAGAATTATGACATTCTTGGTTCCAACATTTCTTTTCTGGACTAAGAAAAGCTCTTCTGCACTGTCCCATTATTCTCCACAAACATCCATCTTACTAAATCTCTATAGGGAAAAGGGAATTGGTTGGGTGATCCGCTAGCAAGAAGATATAAGCCATTATTGTGTTATAGATAAGAAATGAACCTGTCTGCCTGGGTATTTAATGTAGTACTGCTCACATACACTCAATGTTAAGATCTGCTAAGTAAATGTAGATCAAGTTTCATGTTTATTTTGTTATTATGTTTAATAAATTTAAAAAGTTCTTATAAGTATTTTGGCTGATGTTTGTCTCAGTGTTTTCTCAATTGTCTGAACCACATTCATTAGCTTTTGCTCTCCCTGGGTTAGTCCGGCACATTCATGTTTGTATATTCTGCACACCCTTAAAAATAAATATCTAGTTCCGATTTTTGGACTAGTGGCACCCTTGTAGTCAGGATATACAAAACTAAAATCTTTCGACTGGCACAATATATATATATATAAATAGTATAGGATTTCTTTTTCGACTGGCACAATATATATATATATAAATAGTATAGGATTTCTTTCTCCCATCTTCACCAGTAATATATCTATGTTCAATATAAATATTAATTATCTCTCTGATGAAATAAGTGCTACTGAAAAGAACATGAAATTCAGGGCAGATTTCAATTTAAGATAATAATTACCCTTTGCACATTATTATTGGATTTCCATATTATATAAGTAAAGAATATTTTATTCAAAAGGGTCATATATGTAAACATACTATCATATGCAAGTCAATAAATAAGCTGTGTAGATCATCATATCAGAACATATTGTATATGATCAGCAATAAAACTAACAAGATTTTAGAAAATCAATTTGGTCATAGAAATGAAGTGTTTTGTTATATTCAACAGAAGATTCATGGAATATTAATTCCTGGTGATTATACAAAAAATATTTTTTCCTACCTAATCACATTTTTTATAATGGTGTGCTGCTTAAAATAAAATTTTATTGTTAGGATATCATTATCTTTCAAATACTAAATATACCAAGAAGTCCTTATCACAATTTTACCAGAAGTTGATTGTTATTTAGAAAGATATGTTTTGAGACCAGACATCAAACTGTGGCTTGTATACATTGGAATGTAAAAACAGTTGCATATTTAGTAAAAAGTTAAGAAATAAACTAATAGGCATAAAAAGATTGATGCAGACAGGATATATTAGAACAGATTGATATATTTGTCAACAGATAATATTAGAACCTTGGCATAGTGAAGAGACTTTTTAATAAGAATAGTGGTGAACATAAATGCTCTTTCACATATGAAAATAAACTGAAACTTCTCAGAATAAATAGAAATATCAGTTATTTTTTATAACAGCTATCAGTAGCAATGACATCATGTCATATGTAAAAATGAGCTTCAAATAATGATTGAAACATATCCATTGGTGGTATAATCATAACTACAAGACCAGTCCACCAGTCCTGAAATTCTTATTATTATTAGGCAAGTTTTCTAGATTGTATAAATAAGCTTTTACTTTGAACTATTTAAATCATTTAATCGAAGTTGGTTTTTAAATAGAATAGATTAAATAATGATAGTGATATACTAGAAATTAAGCTGAATATTTGGAATAATACAGTGTAAACAATCTGATGTACAAATCAACTGTTAACAGATACTAAAATTGTTTATTATGATTATACTCAGATGATATAATAAATTTCGAAAAGAGTTTTGAATTTTAGATGTGATTCCTATGAGTTGATAAAAGCATAATCATGAAAAAATTCTAGGAATCTAATCTTCAATCTATTATTCACATACCGATATTCCAGAAATAAGTATGATGCTATAAAATATTAAAAGCCAGGTTCTCGGATGTTACATATTTTGAATACATTATAATTAAAATCACCTCTTCTTTAAAGATTTCAGTTCTGTTAGGTCTTCTGTTACACACTAAAATGCATTTATTGATATATATTACAATTTTTTTTATAAGTTCTATATCATCAGCAAACATTTATTGACAATATTTTCCCCTAATAAATATATAAATGATTATTAATTATTTTCTCTTAAGTTAAAAATTACTACATTTCATTTAAATGACATAAAAATAAATATGTAACTTTGTTTCTACTGGAAAGATCTGTTTAAAAGCAAATGCCTAATTTTTTCCCAGTGTTTGCAATTCTATGATTGAAGTGTAAGAAAGAGCATTAAATAAGTAAAATTACTGGTATATAAATATAAAAAAATGAAAATATTAAGAAAAGAGAGATTGTCAGTATCCTGCATGATAAATATTAGAGACATATTGATCTTTATTGACATAAATAAATGAATGTAATAATTTTTAATTTAATAAAAAATCAGTAATAATTATTTGTTAAAAGATTATTGTTTTGATAAAATTCTTGCTGAAAAATATACCACATGTAAATTTTAAATTAGAATTACTACATTTCATTTAAATGATAAATGACATTGAATAACTATGATGGCTTATTCCAAATGAGGTAATATATTTGAAAATGTATGTATTAATTGAATAAAAACACAATATATTAACAATTGTAAATTTCTTAAAGTAAATAATATTAAAACAGGCAAAACTCTCTCTTACTCTTGTTTGCACTGAGTGGCAATACGTTTAGAGAGTTTTACCTGTTTTAATAACAGTTATAAGCAAGCATAAGAAATGATGAGCATGTGATTTTTATTGGTTTAAAGTAAATAATACCTTTGTAACATTGAATATTACTAATTGAAAATCATAAAAATTTCTATAGAGAGCATGAACAAAAATAAATGTTAATAATATTATTTACATATTTGTGTAAAAAATTAAATTGCTTAAAATTTTTATGTATCTAAAATATAATTATTAGTGTGCTTATTAACTATAACAACATCCTATTTAATATTAAACCACTAATTCATCACAAGATCACCATTTTTTATGGTCACACAAGTTGTTAAAAGAATAACACCTCTCTCCATATAGTAGTGACACCCAGTGTAAACTTAGTAATTAAGTAATACTAAAAGATTTGCAAATCAAAATCCATATATATGGCAGCTAGCTGCTGGATGATTGCATTAGTTTGAAACATCTAGATGCAATGCTCTCAGATCCGAGGATACTCACTGATGGAGGCCATTAGCTAGAAACTAGTCTGGGAATGTTGGAACAAGTAGGCAACTAGATAAGACTTTTGATGCACAAACCTTCTAGCATCCATTGATTACTGTGGCTTACAGTGGGTGACCTACTATATGGAGAGAATTGCTACTGTTATATCATATTTAATAATTGTGTTTGTTTTACCATTCACACTTTTATATAAAACATGTGAAATCTATAGGATTCAAACCAGTTCTGATTTGAAGTTAGTGATTCTAGAACTTAGTATTCCTAATTAAGGAGGTATCTATTAAATCACATCCTGTGAATCTAGTAATTCCAGAGTTCACAATTGAAAATGTAGCTGTTATATAATATTTTATAACTTAGATCATGAATTAATTAATAGGGATGCCTAAATGCACTTATTAATAATATATAAATTTGTGTGTAATATATTCTAACCTCAAAAATAAGTGTTGCCAACAAATGCTTCTTCAAGATGATCAATTGAAATTTTCTTGCATATTGAAAACCACATGTTGAGCAAGTCGAATTGTAACCTATTAGGATTTGACTATAAATAACTAATCAATAAAAAGGCAGTTATTAAAACACAATATTATTGCATAAGCTAAGTTCACTAGGTTTCAAAATAAATGCTATGTGCCACAACAATAATGAAAAATACAGGGGTAAATAATTGTAATAAAATATTATTAAGATTAAAGCAATATGAATAACTTAAGTAGAGAACTCTCAACTCACACTTATAAAAATGAAAGATTCTTAATATTAGAAGCTTACATTATTAAGGTTACATTAAAAACCTTCTCTTCACAATCTCTATTACTAGCACACTTCTTATCAATCCTTTAAAAATCTTATTGCCATAATCAAAGAAAACATTTATTATAAAGTGATGTTTTCTTAAATATTTGCCATGTGATAATCTTATTGAACAATTCTTCTCTAGCAAAAATAATCTCTTTGATAATGTTAATTATAAAATGAATTGATTATCTCATGGTAAAGATGATAATGATAAAATAAATTTTCTTGTAATTCTTAAGGTCTATTTAACAAAGAATGAAATCATAGTAAGTATAAAATAAGACATACATTTACCTCTAAGATAATGTCTCATACAATTATGATACCAATAATAGTATTCTTAAAATTTATAATAAATATGGTCACCTCTTAATTTGGAATAAAAGAAAAATAATATCTTAGAATGACATTTGGATATTAAGAATGAATAAGGCAATTTTATGGCCATTCTAAATATCACACTAATAAACCCACTTTAAAATATCTTGTGAATTTGAATTCAGTAATTTCATAATCTCAAAATATTATGAATAACATAATCATATAAGTATAACAAATAATTTAACAATATTCATAGTGATCTTTTAATAAACAAACAATATGGACTAAAGTAATCTTAAATGATGAATATACAATTATAATTCTTTATTTAACAAAATTATCTCTTTCTTAGATGTAATTTTAATATTTTAGATATAATTTTAATAAAATGATTTTTATGTCAAAGTTTAATACCCATGTACTCTTAATGCATCACATATAAATTAATTCATAATACTCATATGATTTATTAGATTTCTGATTAATCAGTGGATGATATGGAAACTGACTATAAGAAAATTTAATTAACAATACAATATTTATTTCACATAAAACAAATAACAATTAACAACTGTATCATATTTTTCAATGTTAACAAAACCAAGAACTTCTACATATATAACTTTCTGTTTTTAATTATCAGAAAATTAAAGGCCGGCAGTCGCGCTGACCTCTCGACTACCAATGCAAGACAACTTTCTGTTTTTAATTATCAGAAAATTAAAGTTTACAAATGTACTATGAAAATAAAAATTAATTAAGTGATTATAATATGGTTCATCAATAAAACTTTTTATTCATTTAAATTTTAATAAGATCTCATATTTATAACATTCATATCATACTAGTGTTCTTTATGAATATTTACTACAATTAAATATATAAGCTTAACAAGCCTGATGAAATGAATAATAAAGAAGATATCTATAGTCTATTTTATGGCAAAATATAATTGAAAATTTTGAATTTTAATTATTTATCAAATTTACATCATAAGTACTAGAAAAGCATAAATAAAAGACTTACAGATCAACAACATTATTTACACTCAGAAGAATGTGACATGAAGAAAGGGTGCATTCCTCAATACCTGATGAATAACCAATCAATTGCCATAATAAAATCATGGTAAGATATTACACATGGCTTTATTCAAAATACACTATAAATAATAAACTAAATCCATATCTGGATAACTAAGTAAAGGTAAAGCAAAAGTTTGATGGTGTAAACTCATAAATAAATGCACCTATTTTTGAGGGCAATAAAGAAATGAACTAGGACTTAATCTTTAATCATGAGATGATGAGTAAGAATAATAACTGAGTTTGTCCTAATAAAGCATCATATGCTAAAAGTATAATAAGAAGAATAAAATGCATTGAAAGATATCACAACAAAATAGAGATAAAGTCTAAACTAAATCTTTAAACTATATTGTAAAAATAAGTATTCTAAAAAATAAGAGAGATGTTAATGTTACTATCTCTTAATCAAATACAATAATTAACAGATGTGTAAAAACAATAAATAATATTTAATGCTAATATAGTTTGGTAAAATTAGGCAATAAAATAAGCAATAAAATAAACAATAAAAATATAGCCATACTTGTACTTTATTCAGCATAATTATAAACTTTTAATAAATAAATAGTTTATAAGAGAGTCCACCCAACATTTTAAAATATGTAATTATCAAATGATGATATTTTGAAAACTTTGACAAAACTGTTTATAAAATAGCATCTAAAATTATATCAAATAATATGCATATAAAAGAATTGCATTATAGATAAAATCATAAACATAAATGTTAAAATATTAAACCCTTTTACCATTAAAAATAAAAATAAAATCAAAGACCTTTTTCTGTTTCCAAACATTAATGGCATACAATTTATCAAGAAAATAAAGTTCTGTAGACAGTGAAAGTATTCAACACACAGAATTGTAACACAATTGAAGCATGGTGAGCACTGTACAATTATTATTAAATAAAATGTTTAGAATTAATAATGCTAGCAAAATGTGTAGATATGACCATTCATTTTAGCAAATTTTTATGAATTTAGCAATAAGAATATTTATTTCACATTTAAAATAGACATTCAATATTTTATTCTTTAAAACATTTCACTAAATAATAATAATAATAATAATAATAATAATAATAATAATAATAATAATAATAATAATAATAATAATAATAATAATAATAATAATAATAATAATAATAATAAGTCAGATGTCACATGACTTATATGTAGCTTGCAATTACCAATATGTAAACTTAAGAGCATGCTAATGCTCTAAACAAGCTTTTTTTTAATTATGATAAATGTTATTACAAGAGAAGGCATTCATTCAAATCATCTTTATCTTAGATTGTCCCCATCCCCAGACCAGTTTCAACCTATGGGTCTCTTCAGTGAGAAGTATCTGAATTAAGTTCAGGCCCATATAATTTTTTCAGTTGGAGAGCTGACTTTAAAGAAATGCAGATGTCTAAAGGTTTAGATCTTCTTTTTGAGAATTATCTTTTAGATAAATGCTTAGCTTGAGTTGGTTTTTTGAATCTAATGTCCCAACTCCTCACTGAAGAGACCCATAGGTCGAAATCAGTCTGGGGATGGAGACAATCTAAGATAAAGATGATTTGAATGCCTTCTATTGTAGTAGCATTTATCATAATTTTAAAAAAAAGCTTGTTTAGAGCATTAGCATGCTCTTAAGTTTAAATATTATTATTATTATTATTATTATTTTTTTTTTTATTAAATCATTTTATGAGTTTTAAAATTCTTAATTTTTATTATTTTATATCAATACACCTTTTTATAAGTTTCCTTGTTTTCATCGATCTTATTAAAATTATTAAAGGAAGTCTTATCATCTAGACTTTATTTTAAAACACAGAATATCTTTTTTTATAATAATTTTATTAATTTCAAAATTGTGAAGCATGTTTATAAAAGAATTTAAGAATTATATTAGAAGAATTGAGGTTAATATTTCATCTAACCCTAAAGAATTTTATTTCATTAAAAATCTATTTGGTAGAAAAAAGTTCAACTACTCATGTTTCACTTTAAGTGCAAATGACTTTTAAAACATTTTCTATGTATATTCATCACATATGCAATATCTTCAAATATTCATTATTTTTAATTCTTCAACTGTTCATTGTAATGACCATATTTTAAGGATGATGTTTATTATTACGACTTAAAATTCATTCTATTTGGGAATTGATAATATTCCTTCATTTATTTACAAAGGGTAGTGAATTTATTGCATTCCTCTTATTTATTTTTAATTTATCACTGAATTCTTTGTTTTTCTAATGTCTAAGTGTGCCAAAATGTCAATTTTTAAGAATGGTTCATATTTCTTAATAACTATAGACCTATTTCGTTTTACATACTATTGCTAGAATTTTTGAGAGGGTTTATAATAAAATTATTTTAGATGTTAGTAAACTCATTTCTTCTTCACACATTTTTATACCTAATAGATCCGTAGAAACTAATTTGTTAACAATTTATGATCATATAGCTCAGCAATTGAGGACCACAGAGACTTGATGTTGTTTATTTTGATTTATCAAAACTTGATAAAAAGAAAGTATTCTTCTTCAAATATATCAAAGTTTTTACTAACTTGTTTATTGGTTTCAATCCTTTCTTCTGGTCGTATCATATATTAAATTTAATAATACTATTTCATCTAAGTTTAAATGTAATTTTGGTTCCAGGGTAGTATTTTAGCACCTCTTTTAACATTTATATGAATGACCTTAAGGATTGCTAAAACTCTATCTTTGGCGGACGTAAAATCTTTAGAAGAACACAGTGTTTGATTGACCTTCTTCAAAAGGATATAGATAATTTTAGGGGGTGATTTAAATAATATGATTGTTAATTTCAGTAAATGTTCCTTGCTATTCAAAAAACTGAAGTTTTGATTTTTATTATTTTATTAATTGTCACAAAATATTTGTTGAATCCCAAAAATGGGAGTTATATTTCTAGTAATGGATCCTTTCTTCCTCATTTGGAAATGATTATTGGTAAAGCTTTAAAAATTATAGGTACTATTCTAAGGTTTGGTCATCATTTCAGTGGTGATACAAAATTTAAATTATTTTTATCATTGGTTCTTCCCATCATTGAATATTGTTCAGTATTTGGAATCGCTCTAAACAGGGATGTAACTTATTACAACGTGGTAATAGTTTTTAAATATGTTTCTTTGGGAAATAAAAGTTGTTCATCTTTCTTCTAGAAGACAATATAGAGATCTTAAATATCTTTATAAACTTGTTAATAAAATAGTTCTTTTATCTGACCAATTTCTACTGTTGTAATTAGATCTCATGTGCATGATACTGGTCTGCTTCTGTTTGTTACATTAAAACTTGTCATTCCAATGTTCTTAGATTTTCTCCTTTATTTAGACTGCCATATTTATATAATCAGATTTGTAGTAATAATAATTACTTCAATTTAGAATATAATCAATTTTGTTATGTTATTAAATTTAAATGTCATATTTGATTGGTTTAACTTGATTTTGTTTATATATTATGTTAATTGTTTTATTATTATTATTATTTTGTTACGGCTTATATTTATCCCTTTTATTTATTTGTTATTATTAATGTTTTATAATAATTGTTTATATGCTGTTTTAATTTTACTTTAGATTTTTAAAGTGTTAATTATCTTTTATTGAAATAGGCACATAATTATTTAATAATTTGTCTAAACCATTAGTATTTATAATTGTTAGGTCACGAATTGGCTTTATGCGGTTTTGTACGAAAAAAATGAATTAAAGAAATTATTATTATTGTTGTTGTTGTTATTATTATTATTATTATTATTATTATTATTATTATTATTATTATTATTATTATTATTATTATTATTATTATTATTATTATTATTATTATTATTATTATTATTATTATTATTATTATATATTATATTATTATTATTATTATTATTATATTATTATTATTATTATTATTATTATTATTATTATTTATTATTATTATTATTATTATTATTATTATTATTATTATTATTATTATTATTATTATTATTATTATTATTATTATTATTATTATTATTATTATTATTATTATGCAGGAGAAATAATTCTTTCTTGAAATATTTAAAATTATTAGAGCAGTTTTTAAAATGATGAGTAGAGAGAGAGAGTATTTGGGAGTATACTTTCATAACTAATATAACAAAATGATATAAACTTGATTAAAAATAATACTGAATTGAGGAATATTCATATTTCCATTTAGAATACATAAGCAATTTGCTAAAAATACTTCCCAAGCATTTATTATAAATTTTTAAAATAATATCAATCAATTGTTTTTCCTCCATAGTTCCAAGAAAATATATTTCCTTTCTCTGGGTAGAATAGATATAATAGGTAAATGTCTTATTACACTGTGGTTAAACAATAAATAATACTTTTTTGAAATAACAGTATAAATAAATGTACATTTAATTAATATCTTTTATTTAAGTCAAATGTATTCTTGTTGAAAGAAATAATTTTTATACAACATTAAATAATACACTTGTTATAATAGGCAAGTTTTTATTATAAAGACTTCAATGTTTTTCATACAAGGCGAATTAATTCTAAATAATATTATTTTATATGAGACAAGTATATTTAAGAATAATATAATAAAGTTATTAAGTAATTTTAAAAACATTATTGCTGTATAGAATTTAAAATATATTACAACAAAGTTGAATATTAAATGGACTTTAAAATAAGTCTTAAAATCAAAAACAGCTTTTACATAGTAATGATACCAATGTCTTTTAAAGCTGCTTAAATCTTGAAATTTAAACAGCATAAATTTAAACATTATAATAACTAGGTAGTTTTACCATTGATGTAGATTGTGGTGTAAATTTCTGGTACTTGAAGTTCTAATTTGAAAGTTATGACTAGATAAAACTCACATTTAGCCGAACATTATTTTTGAAACTAATAAAAAAATAAAGTTAAACTTATTGAATAACCGTAACTTAAAAAACACGAATGCTCTATGTAGAAATTATTACTATGTATTTTTGTTCCCAAGTAATTTTATTCCCAGTATTTTTCTTCCTAATTATAAATGCAGGTGTCAATTTCCAATATTTATATCTTAAGTCATGTGGTTACTTTATGATTTCTAATATTGACATTTAAATTTCCCCCACTTTATTTCATTGGTTTGAATCCAATGTCTTATAAACTTTAAGGAAATATTCTAAAAATAATCTTATTATATATTCATTTTTTTAAAAATCCATTAATTTTCATTTAGACAAAGAAATTAATTATTATTTCCTGTTAAAATAAATTATTTAAATAAATAAATATTATAGTGAAAATAAAATTCATTATAAAATTATAAATTACCTTATTCCGAATAAAAATCTTATCTTATAATATTTATTTAACTTATTCACTTTAATTTAATTAAGTCCTCAGAACATTTTGTACTGTCTTTAAGAAAAATAAATAAGATATTTAAGAAACATTTTAAACAAGGAAGTGTTAAAGAACTTAATTACTTTACACTTATTAATCCAGATATTCATTCATTCATCCAGATATTCATGCACTCGAAATTTCTAGTTTTAAAATTAACAGCTTTATTACCATTAAGATTAGATTAAAGCATTTTAATATTTAATTTGAGTATTAACAAACCTAAATATAGGAGTTTGAATTTGGTCTTCAGGTTTAAGATTAATATTAAATCTCAAAACATTTTAATGGTTAAATTATGAGATAAATTAACATTAACTGATAAACTGCATTAATTAATACTTTAAGTTAATAAATACTTAAAATTTAAGTGCTTAAATATTATAAATAACTATTTATAGACAAAAATATCATAACATAGGTTGTTAAACTTATTTTATAGTTATAAAAACTTACAAAAATATATTTACAATGACTTTTCATATTCATAATCATAGCATTATTAGGCAATAACAAATTTATTTATTATAAAAATAAATTACTGAAAAAACAAACATGTTTTTAGACATATTAAGCTAAAATATGATTTGACATGAAACATTGCAATGGTTACAATTAGTATCACATACTACTATAAATTTTCAAATGCTTTCATTTTATATTATTTTTCAAATTGAATAGGTCACTACCTATCTATCTATCTATCTATCTATCTATCTATCTATCTATCTATCTATCTATCTATCTATCTATCTATCTATCTATCTATCTATCTATCTATCTATCTATCTATCTATCTATCTATCTATCTATCTATCTATCTATCTATCTATCTATCTATCTATCTATCTATCTATCTATCTATCTATCTATCTATCTATCTATCTATCTATCTATCTATCTATCTATCTATCTAATCTGTTTGTCTGTCTTCTATCTGTCCATATCTATCTATCTACATATCCATTCATGTTTCTATTCATCTGTCTCTCTATCTATCTACCTACCTACCTATTTACCTATCTATCTATCTATCTATATATCTATCTACCTATCTATCTACCTACCTACCTACCTATCTATATATATCTCTCTATCTCTATCTATCTATCTGTGTATTTATCTATCTATCTATCTATCTATCTATCTATCTATCTATCTATCTATCTATCTATCTATCTATCTATCTATCTATCTATCTATCTATCTATCTATCTATCTATCTATCTATCTATCTATATCAAAAATTATATATGTTTGAGCATATGTATATATATTTAATATTGATTTAACAAAAACAGAATCAAGAAATATCAAATATACATCCAAAGTATATGTCACTATATAGTATTTTATTCCATGAATGAAAACTCCTCAGATACCCTAGAAAATATAACATGAGTCCCACTTCAGATGATGTAGATTTCATTCAAAAATAAAAAAGTCACAACTTTTAAATAATACATTTATAAATATATTAACTTATAAATAATATGACTGATTCTGAATTTTGTGAAGTTAAATCAAAATATTTAAATCAGCCCATAATATAATTAAGGTATGAGATATCATATAATAACCAAATTGTGATTTGTGAACTATAATAAGCAAGGGTCATATCTATATAGCTTTTCAGATTGACTTTGGATTAAAAACTTAGTGTTTTTTGAATTTCAATTTCTAACTTTATGGAGTTTTAAACATTAGTTTGATATATAACTGCCTTACTTCCATCTTAAATACCCAAGTTTGTATTGATAAAGTTAAAACCAGATAGAGATGGATATTTAAATGCATTACCAATTGCTAAGTGTGACTAATCAGACTTACATAATCAATAGGTGGCACTGTAATAAAGAGCTGCTATAGTTAAGAAATATACTGCAATTGAGAAATTAATTTTAAATTCTGATGTCATGAATATTGGTAAATTATAATGTAATAAAATATTTTCAGTCAATAATATTGCTAGTGCAAAGAGTAATTCTGGAATAAATGAATTTAAGAGGGATGTGCTGATAGCAAAAGTTAATTTACAAGGTACTAAAGATATGCTTCAGAGAGATAATGTCGTATTGGATAATTCAATAATTAGTGCTTATGAAAACATATTAACTAGAAAATATAAAGAAAAGAATGTAAGGGTGAGTTTTCTAGGAACTGGGATTTTATATATATTAAAATGTTAGGAGAAATGTATAAAGATAATGTTGTAGTGCTGGTAATGAAGAATGAAATTGCAAATAAGATTACTGAAAAAATAGTAAGACATATTAGTGATATAATTATGAGTGTAAAAAAAGAATGAATAGATAGATGTCATAGGAGTATTAACAAGATTTGATAATGGAGTAAATTTAAATAAAACATATGGAATTGATATGAGGTTAAATATTTGTGTGAGAATAATAGTGCTAATTTTGTAGATGTAAGGGATATGGATGTGAATAAAAGGTAGATTAATTTATAATAAGTTTATTATCCTTTAAATTTGGAAGGGGATGTGAATATGAATTGTCAGAGATAGATATGAAAAATAAAGATGTGTTTATATTTGGGAATGGGAATAAAATAAAAAGTTATGCAGATGAAGATGGAATGATGAAACATGTAAGGGTAGAAAATTTTTTTTTTGATGAATAAATAAACAGAATTGAAAGATGATTTATAGAAGAAAATTTAAATGTGTTAATAGTGGTGAAGAAACATTTGAGGGAAAAAAATTACATCTTCAGAAAAATGAAAGAAGTAGATATAATGAGGATAAAAAGGGAGAAAATATAGAAGTTATTTCTAAGGAGAATATCTAAAAAAGAAATTGTAAAGAACATAAATGGATTAGATTGAAATTGAACAAAGTGTGAAATATTTAATTATTGGAAATGAGAAAATGTGAAAGATTGAAATAAGATTATTTGTGCATATTTATTTAGAATTTTAGGCAACGGTAGTTATATAAATTGTCATGTTAATGAAATTGATAGAATGGACAATATAAATGCAGAATTATTAAACAGGATATGCAAGAATGTGAATTGAAAATTAGCAATTTAAATATAATATACAATGAAGGAATTTACATGTGAATGAGGCCTGAATCTTAAGCATAAGATTGATTATGTGGTTAGATGAAATTAGAGAAGATAAAATGTTTGATGAGAAAGAAAAAAGATGTAATGGTGATACATAATTACATATTGTTAGAACCAGAGGTATATGAAAGAGTTGGTTAATGAAAAGTTAACAAGAATGAAGGAAATAGGCAATGAGATTAAATTGAGTAGGTTTAATAGTATTTTGGGAACAATGAGAAAAAATGGTGATTTTAAAAGTTATAAAATGTGAAAGATATGATGAAAGAATATTGCAAATAAGTATTTAGAACTAATATGATTAATAAAATAGGCAAAACTCTCCATACAGTAGTGCCACTCAGTGCAAGCTAGAGTAATCAATAGATGCCAGAAGGCTTGTGCATAAAATTCCTATCTAGTGCCTACTCATCAAATTCCCCAGACTGGTTTTTAGCTTGTGGTTTTCATCAGTGAGGAGTCTTGCATCTGAGAGCACTGCACCTAGATCTTAGAATCTAAGGCAACCCTACAGCAGCTTTTTTATCTCTACTTAACTACAAAAGTATGAGTTTAAATTGAAAACACAATAATATTTTCAACCCAAGCTCAATAGCTTATATAGTCAAATAGGTCTGAACTCAGTTCAGTACCAACACATTTTGGTATCTTTAGTTCTTTAATAACCATAGCCACCACTATCCTATTAGGAAGGATTGGTATTAAACCACTAAACATCACATGCATCACCATTTCTTATGCTTGCTCATAACTGTTGTTAAAACAGGCAAAACTCTCCATACAGTAGTGCCATGTGATCATGTGATGTTTAGTGGTTTAATATGATTAATAAGAGAAAATATAAGAAAAGACTTTATAAAGTTTTGGGATTATAAAGATAATGAAAGAGAATCAAGATAAAATGTATGGAGAATGATGGGGAAAGAAAGTGAAAAGTCTATAACAAAATTGAAAGTAAAGGGTAAGGCAGTTGAACTATCAAAACAGCCTTTATTAATTAAAATAAAAGAAATAAATGAACACAGGTTAGATAAATAAGTGGGCAGTAAGGAGTTAGATGTAGGTAAGTTTATTGTGGTAATTAAGAATTTAGTAAGTAAGGACTGTTTAACTTGATTTTTGGGTAGAGCTATGCACATAAATTTTGATTAGTTAAAGAGAAGCCATTTTACATCATATTACATAGTTTGTATTTTCAACTCATACCACATTTATCACAATTGACAAAAAATTACAATCTTAATAGCCAGAGGCAGAATTCTTTTAAACTAATTTTACAAAAAAAATTATATCATGTCATTGTTAATAAATAAATTAGTAAATTATTTTTACAACTGCATTAAACCATGCTGGATAAAAGCCAGTAAATATGATTATATATACATCATTTCTTAGTTATTTTCAGTAAATTATATGATCATAATGTTATCAAAAATATTATAATTTCTTAATTGATAGTGAATAATACTTTTGTGGTGTAATTTTCAATACACCATTCTCATGCAAAGTAGGGACTGATTTCTATCTACTTTTACCATCTTATGGAGGGATGTAATCATAAACATATAAACAAAGACATGTGAAAGATCTATGATCCCCATGATGCATGCTGAACCAGCACTCAATAGTTGGCCCAGACCACAATCTTTTATAAATATCTTTATCATTGTATCAGTATATATATATAGCATCATTGTTCAGTATATATATATATATAGCAAATTACTACAGTTTTATTGATAAGGGTCAAAGGTGCTATCTTTTTAATATGACACAAATCACTTAATAAAAGCATATTAATAATTTTTATTAATCATTCATTAAATTAGCAATTATACAATAATGAATAATTAATATATATATATATGCTCTGCGCATAGATAATGAAACTATTAAACGTAAGCAAAATTATCAAAAGTTAGCGCCAAGCGCTTTCGGGACAGTTTATAGTCCCATATTCATGGCTACTTGTGTTTAGTTAAGAACTGAAATATTAATGCAAATTTATGCAAATTCATATGAAGATGCTACATAGACCATTTTCGGAGAGAAAAGCAGGTCTCTCTTCTATTGATTGCTGCTGGCTCGCTTACTATGTAGTAAGCTTCTCTCTACAGAAATATTATTCACTATTGGATAATCTCTAGTCTAATAAATGATTAATAAAAATTAATAATATTTTTAATCGATAAATTATAAATAAGTCGAAATAATAGCTGACTCGTTGATATACAACTTAATTTAAGACGATATTATACGAAGTTATATA
This sequence comes from Epiperipatus broadwayi, assembly GCA_028023455.1. Taxonomy (NCBI): domain Eukaryota; kingdom Metazoa; phylum Onychophora; class Udeonychophora; order Euonychophora; family Peripatidae; genus Epiperipatus; species Epiperipatus broadwayi. Next base: position 2,754,808 of record JAQFVV010006243.1, read on the forward strand.
TATATATATTAACGAGTTATCTATTATTTCGATTTATTTATAATTTATCGATTGATTAAATATATATATATATATATGTGTATTATAAGCACAAGAGTATACACTACTACACTATGATAGATCTGTTTTAAAGCCATACCGATAACAAGAACAATTGTTATGCACATATATTGTACTTGAATTAATTTATATTGCTTTTTTAAACATTGTTCTTTATATATATATATATATAATTATTTTATTTTTATTTGTTTATTATCATTCTTTTTAAAATAGTTTGTTCATAAATTAATTTTTTTATATTAAATATTTATTCTTAACGGAAAAAAAAAGCTATATATAACTTGTAAAAAAATAAATAAATATTAATATCCCTATAGCTATTATTTTAAAAACTTATTAAAATCTAAGTTTTGAATAAAACTTTTTCATTAACATGAAATCTGAAATTAAAATGTAAAAATAAGAGAATATCATATCAAAAAACAGAGAGAACAGAGAGAGAAAACAAAAAAAAAATTAGAAAAGTGAATAAAAGTCAGCAATTATTAATTATGTAAAATAAAAATATAATATTTATCGGCTGATAAAAAATTTTTTTTTCATATTCATAGCATCGGCCGGGAGGCAAACCCGCAACAACCGTCTGCAACCAACTGCTTGCGTGCAAGGCAGCTGCGCTGACCTCTCTGCTAACAACGCTTGACTTTTTATTTATTGAAGTGCCAAAATTGAAATCTTTTAATAAAGAGATTTGATAGAAAAAAGTAGAACAAATAATAATTCTGAAAATATCTCTATTATGCTTTTTGTTTATTTACATTTTACTAGATTTTAATTTTTAAAAAAGACATTTGTCACTTTCTTTTGCTTAAAGTTAGGTGCAAGTATAATTAGGCAATAAAGTAATACAACCAAACAATAGCCTTTGAGTATCACCAGTTGTAGCTTGTGTTTATACCACCCTTTTAATATAATTTGTTTTAGTATCTTAATAAACAATATATATGAAACTGCATTATGAACTTAATAGAAGAGCAATATAGAGACTTCAGACCACTGGAAAAAGTATGGAGAGATGCATGTTAGGAGTAACAAGAAGAGATCAAAAACGCAATATATGGGTGAAAGAACAAACAGGTGTTATTGATCTCACTGAAAAAATTAAAATACTGGTGTTGGGCTGGGCATATTGCTAGAAGAGATGATAATATATGGACAATTGAAATCTTAAACTGGATTCCAAGAGATTCTAAAAGACTCAGAAAGAGATCATATGTGAGATGGATGGATGAAATACGAAAGTGTGCAGGGGTGATGTGGAGAAGAGAAGCTAAAGATTGGAGATGGTTTGAACTTAGAGAGACCTTCATCCTGCAATGAATTGATAATGGTTGATGATGATGATGATTATAAATGATCATTATATTACTATTGATTAAATATTAATAATAGAAATCGCAATTCTTATCAAAGCAGCCAATTGCAAACAAAGATGTTCATTCTCATTCCAAGAAAAAAATACGAAGAATATATAGATTAGTTTTGCAATGGTTATATAAACTAATCACTGAATCACATACACATCCATATATAGAATATACTAGTTCATTATTTTGTTTATTTGATATGTTTATTATTTTGCCTATTTGACATTAAGTAAGGGGTGTTTATTATATCTATAAAGATATTACATACGGGACAGAGAAAGGTGAATAACTTCGTGTGTGTAAATTTAAAAAATCAGATATATTAATCTTTAACTGAGGTTTAAAGTTTATATCTGTGCTAGAGATAATCTCTTGTTTCGAAAATGATTAGTAATAATCATTAGTGTATTTATCTAAAATGGATGGCGTCAAAGTTGTGAGTGGAGGAAGTTTGACAATGGTAAATGAAAATGCAACAATTTATTCTAGATAAATACTTTGCATATAATAAAGATGTATATGAGAGATAGTGACGTGGGCCAACTGATGAGTGCTGGTTCAGCACGAAATGCATCTTGGGGGTTATTTATCTTTTATTATATCTTTACTTATAAGAATTTTAAAAGAACGGGGAGGTATGGACGTTTTTATTATATCTATAAAGATATACATACGGGACAGAGAAAAATGAATAATTCCGTGTGTGTAAATTTAAAAAATCAGATATATTAATGTTTAACTGAAGTTTAAAGTTTATACCTGTGCTAAAGATAATCTCTTGTTTCGAAAATGATTAGTAATAATCATTAGTGTATTTATCTAAAATGGATGGCGTCAAAGTTATGAGTGGAGGAAGCTTGACAATGGTAAATGAAAATGTAACAAGTCATCTTTTATCTTCGCAGCAATTTTTTTTCTTTGAAAAATTTCAATACCTAATTGTAATTTTTTATTGTGTTCTATCTGCAATCATATATTTTTCATTTAAAGCTGACAAAATTTCACTTTTTAACTCTGTTTATAATGTAAATGGGATCTGTCTTTCTTATCCTTTTCTTTATAATATCTGATTTAATAAAAATATGATTTTACAGTAATAAACTACGGTTTCATTTCCAACATCCTGAAATGTATATTTATTAGTGTGATGTTATGGTATCATATTTTCAAAAATTTATAGGGGACCTTTTAATAATTTTTTTGAAATATCTATATTGATAGAAGAGTCCAAATTTCACTACCATGCAATAAATTGATAAAATAGTATCTCGATATAGGATATAGAACTAATTAGTCGTAATATCATGCAAAGAAATATTCTTTTAACTTGTTAAATACAGCAACAATGTGTTACAGTTGGCACTGCCTATCAACATCTAAGCCCACTTTTCTATTTTATAAGCAACCAAAAATATTTAAAGTGGTTCACATTCTCAGATTGATAACTTAGAAGTCTTTCTTTTATCACTGAAGAATAAAGTATTTGAGTCTTCTTAACATGAATTACAAAAAAAAAGTCTTTACAAGTTGCTGTTTAAAACATTAAGTACATACGAGATCATTTTTTGGAATTGGTAAAGATAACACAATCACATTGTAATGCAAAACCGGAAGTCAAGAAGATAAAATTCTTGGTATATGAATATTTTAGTTTTTTATTTCAAAGTAATGTTTGGTTTTACAAAAAGTCACTTGGTAAATAAGTAAGATAAATATATCTTACTTTACAGTCATAAAGCTACAAATATTTTATATAATCTAATGGAATACAACAGACAACTTATTAATCCTTTTTTTATTTTTAATTAAAAATTTATTTTACATATGCTGGCTGGTATTGGTACAGGCATATATTATTGGCTACATTGACAAAAGCCATGACCATTTATTTTGACTCATCTATAGTTTTTTCATTGCCTACTAATGACAATAAATTTTAACTGATTGCAAGAACTATATGATAAAATTAAAAATATTTATGAAACTTAAATGACACAAGCCATGACACGAGCCTGCCGAATGCCATAATCATCTTCAGAAAGTATGACAAATTTATCAACCTTGTCTAAGTTTTACAATGCTAAATAAAATAAAGGAAATATTACATAAAAATATTTGCTTTGTAAATCACTATTATCATTTCTGTGTTATTTACTAAGGCAATAAATCTAAAGGATGGGTGGTTGAAAAGGCGAAGGTAGGGACCTCTACAGATCTTAACCACAAGCTTACACATTGGAAGAAAAGAGGAGAACCCTTTTTTACTTCAACCTACTTTCTATATAAATAGGTGAAACTGAATCGGTTAGATTTGAGAGCATGAAGCTATTCAATACTTCATTAAGGCAATAAACCTAAAGGATGGGTGGTTGAAAAGGCGAAGGTAGGGACCTATACAGATCTTAACCACAAGCTTACACATTGGAAAAAAAGAGGAGAACCCTTCTTTACTTCAACCTACTTTCTATATAAATAGGTGAAACTGAATCGGTTAGATTTGAGAGCATGAAGCTATTCAATACACTCACTGATTAAGTCCACAATTCCTATTATATATATATTTTATTGAGCAGTGCAAAAACTTACCTTGCATTTTGTTGACATTTGAATCAATAATTGTATGGTGTAAATATGATGCAAAGATAGAATTTTTAAAATCTGGCTCATTTTAAAAATAAATACAATAATAATTCCATGATTATATAAATCTTGAACTCTATTGATTAGATGATTATAGGGAATTTGAACCCAGACTTTCAAGCTTCCTTCAGCTATCCAATCTATTTCATACAACTAATACACATGACCACACACGCAAGAGAAAGATAAATAATCTACAATATACATATTCCATGCTGAACCAGCACTCATCAGTTGATTCAGATTATCATCTCAAAACATATATATTATCAGTGCATTGTTTATATTAAGATGGCAAAACTTCAAACTTTAGTGGACAGGCTTCAATCTACTCTACCATCCAACATTTCAGCCTTCTATACCATTGAAAATTTGTTGATGAAATGCCAAAATCCCTTGAGGTGCCAATATTATTGTCATTCCCATGTTGACCTTAAATCATTCTGACTCCTCATGCATAGGACTTTGTCCATTTAAATACACAGAAGAGGAATGGGCAGAATACAGGCTAAATCTGTAATATTTAAATACAGGTATACTTTATATCCTTGGAGTTTAGATGCAATTATAGTGGATTTGAATCCAGACTTTCAAGCTCTCTTTAGCTATCCAGTCATGTATGAGAAAGATAAATGGTCTTCAATACATGTATTTTAGGTTGAACCAACACTCATTAGTTGGCCCAGTTCATCATCTTCCAAACATATATATATATATATATAATCAATACTTGCATCATCTTCCAAACATATATATATATATATATAATCAATACTTGCATCCTCTTCTGTGTATTTAAATGGATAAGGTCTTACATTATATATGAGGGGTGATGTGATTTAAGATCAACATGAGCATGACAAGAATATTGGTGTTATCAAGAGATTTGGGTATTCCATCATCAGATTGTCAATGGTATGGAAGGCTGAAGAGTTGATGGAGTAGATTGAAGCCTCCCCATTAAAGTTTGAAAATTTTCTATCTTAATATAAGTCAAGCCCTTATTATGTATGAGAGATGATGATCTGGACCAAATTATGATTGCTGGTTCAGCATTAAATATGGATATTAGAGATCATTTATCTTTCTTATGTGTGTGTGATCATGTGTATAAGTTGTATACAATAAATTGGATATTTGAAGGGGGCTTGAAAGTCTAAGTTCAAACCCCCTGTAATTACATGTAAATTCCAGGTATCTAAAGTATACCTGTATTTAAATGATTAAATGATTGTAATTACCAATTGCCAATTATAAGCTTTTTTAAAAAGTGAAATAATCCAAACTTGAAAATCTGTTATATATCCTCATCATTTCTGTATGTGTATATATATATATATTAAGAGATTTCAAAAGTTTTATTTATACGGAATTTTACAATTTCAGTAATTAACTTCTTGTGTTATTACAATATATGACTTCATGATCAGGTAACATTATAGAGTTCAAAGTATGTTTGTATTGGAATGGAGTATTGATCATTGACAGTCTTTAATAATATATATTAGTATAATATATAGTGTGCATGTGTGTGTAGTGATTAATATGTTAGCATGAGTTGAATCTGAATGAAACACAGCCCTTTTTTTTTTTTTTTACAGTTTCTAAGAATTCTTAACATTTTTATAACTATCCAAACAGTCATTCAAAATTGATCAGTAAAAGGATATCTAACTATTCTTGACTTGAAATATAAGGACAAAATGTTATCACCATTTAGCAATTTTCAGACATGATAAAAGGCACTTTTTTTCATTATTTTTTTAAGGTTTGAGGAGGTTGTTGCAGAAGGTCTTTGATTAATCAAATTTTATGTTAATAATATTGTTAGAGATTAGTGTGCACTTTTCTTACTGTTATCACCAGCTTGACTTATATAAAGATATACAAAAAAATTCTGTCTGAAAATATAAAACACACAATCATCCATACATCTATTATTTTGTGATATTTCCAGAATTTTAAATATAATGAAAACACAAAATATTTAGTGATTATCAGCTTATATAGTCATATAAGCTGCTGATAGTTATGTAGTTAAGCAGAGATAAAAGGTGGCTGCTGGAGAGTTGCATTAGATCCTGAGACCTAGGTGCAGTGCTCTCAGATCCAAAGCTCCTCACTGATGAAGGCCACAAGCCAGAAACTAGTCTGGGGATATTGGATGAGTAAGCACTAGATGGGGATTTTATGCACAAGTCTTTTGGCAACCATTGATTATTCTGGTTGGCACTGAGTGGCAATACTGTATGAAGAGTTTTGCCTGTGTTAATAATTTATGAATATCATGAAATTATTAGGTAGGAAAAGATCCAAAACTTCAGAGAAAGGTTTAAATAGATAATCCAATTGTTTCATTATATTCAAAAATTACATTTTTATTAATATATCATCAATAGGATTCTAAACAATTTATTATAAGATTTCTTCTTTATAGTTTAATGTATGTTCAAATTGGTATTCAGCATATGACATGTGACTTCTCTCCTTTTTTTTGGTTCTCAGTGTCTCCCTAAATTTTATTCACTTATAGGATATCTCATCCATGTTATTTGAAGTTTATATTTTGATTGGCTTTTCTAATTTCAACAATTCTCTCCCCACCAAAGGGTTTTTATTACTACAATTTTTTTTACAAATTAGTTCTTTCATAGTCCAAGCTTAAAAGTAAAACTTCTCTTAACTTTCTGGAAAAAAACAGTTCAGAAATACTACTGAAGAAAATAACAATTGAAATGCAGTCATAAATCACATTGGAAATAAGGTATATATTTCCTACTTTTAATTGACTAATTTAAATTTAAAATCATCATTTGAGATGCATATGTATGCCTATATTATAAATTTGTTTTGCCTAACTTCAATTTCTAATATTAAAGAAATAAGTGGAATGTGCGTTTATATTTCAAATCTATTTTGCCTAAATTTTATTTCTAATATTAAAGAAGGAAGTGAAATGTGTGTCTATATTATAAGTTTGACTTACCTAACACTAAAGAAATAACTGGAATGTGTAAATTTTGTTATTATTCTGGAAGATTTATGTTGAACTTTTTCATAAAACACTTCAGACACTCTTTGTTGATAATTTTTGCTATCTATAAAGGAATAAAGATTAAATGGAAGGATGTGTGCAGATAACTTGTTCTAACCTACTTTATTATTATTATTGATTAAAATATATACTAACCATTTGCATCTCAAGAAATGAGAAACAAAAATGTATGACATATAATTAATGAATTATTAACTTATCTATGAATGTACTTATAGCTGAATAAGTGGGAAAGCATGGAAACTAGATAGATGTTGATATTTGCATTTTATTTTTGCTGCTCATTTACAGTTGATTTTATTATTATTATTATTATTATTATTATTATTATTATTATTATTATTATTATTATTATTATTATTATTATTGTTATTATTATTATTATTATTATTATTATTATTATTAAAGATATTATTAATAAACTTACATGAATTTAAATGGATTTTATAAACTGAGTAGTTATTTGCCTAACGAATGACTTTTGAAAATTTAGAACAAATGCCTTAGCAAGCATAAGGGATTAAATAATAAATTATTGTTCAACTTATGCAGTATTAAATATTTATTCACCATAATGATATGTTTCATATGTTATATTGCCATCAGCTTCATTAACTATCGCTAAGAACTTTGAAATGCTTTTAAATTGAATACAATTACTATTATTTATCTCCCTGCAGGAAATTGTTATGTGTTTATCCATATTTATGATTATATAAATGATCATCATCATTTTTGTACATGACCAAGATGTGTCATCTACAGACTGTAAATGAACTTTTTGTTCTAGCTAAAAAAAAAGCTTTAATGATTATTATTATTTTGTTAGCATTTGATAGATAGGTAGATTAATTATTTGTCTTATGTTTTTTTTTTACTATTTGATTATTATTTCTCTCTCCACGAATGTCTCACAAAGGTATAATATGGAGAAATATTATACTGGGTAATCAGTGGCTGTTTTACTATATTTTATTGTGTAAATATATTTCTGTATGTGAGGTGGCAGTAGAAATATCTGTTTGCTATTTAGGAGTTAACAGCTCATTTTTGAGATGGGTTAATTACATAAAATTATATTATTTATCTTTGCATTTTTAAGAAGTTGTGAGATTTATTTCTTAATAATTATTTTGCTCCAAATTTAAAGATTTGTTGTTTATCCCAAACCAGACTTTTTATTTCAATTTATGGACTAATGCCAAATACACTAAAGAATTATTTTGTTTTCGCTTATTTAGTAATAATTATTATATTTCCAAGTTAAAATATTATGCTTCTTCAGAAATGAGAGATTTATTTATTATTTCTTTTATAACTTATTAATTAATGTTGTTACAGTATTTCTTTATCGGATGTGATTTGAAATTGTTTATGCATTATTATGCTTATATACCTGTCTGTTATTTAATCCAGTTATATACAAAATTAACAAAGTGTATGCCACACTTGAATGAGAAGCTATAAAGATACACAGAAATTATTACACGCTAAGCGCTTTCGAGGTCTTTTGCCTCATATTCATAGTGGTACTGTGAGCTGCAGAACAAAAAAATAAGGCAATGAAACAAAACAGTATGCAAAGCATATGCAAATGAACTAGATAGTCCAATGTTTGGAGATGTCAAAGCAGGTATCTCGTCTATTGATGGAGTTATTATTGCCATTAATAAAATATGCTTCTCTGATTTTCCGCTTGATGTCATTTTTCTCAATACAGACTATTTTAGGGCTGGAAGGTTCAAACAAATGTCCTGTTTTCTTGGAATGCTGAATTGAAAGTAGAAATAATTTAATTTCCATCCTTTTGGATGATGAAATGTACCAAAAAGAAGTGGAAGGATTAAGGATTTATTTAAGAGTGATTTTTTTTATTATGCTTAGATTGAAATGTATTTAGTGGCTATGCCAAACAAGGTTGTTTATGTTATATATTGTATTGTCAGGGATTGAGAAAACTCCCCATTAATTTATTCGAGTATTTGCCATGAGTGGATTATATATTGTATTGTGAGAATTGAGAGTGCTCTCCCTTAATTTGTTGAAATATTTGTCAGGAGTGGATTATATTTTCCAGATTAAGTAGTTGTATTTTATGATAGTTATAAGATGTGAAGTCAAGTAGTATATTTCCCTTGTTCTTTGGTGATGAGACAATGTCCACACCAGTTTTTTTTAAGCCTCAGAATTAGGCTAGGAAGTTACTGTGTTTTGATTATTTAAAAAATTAGCATTCAGAAAGTCTTTTCATTCCTCGTGTATTTATGTCAAATGCTTTCTCAACGTTTATTCATAGCCAAATGTAACATAGTTTGCTGATAAGAAAGGAAAATAAAAATAGAATTGATTTTTCTCATAGAACAGCTGTAGTAGAATTAGTATTACAGTTTGGTTGGCCATTGTCATCATCCATATTATGCCATTTATCCCAATTTCATAAGTAAACCGATTGGATATAGATATGTTAATTATTTTGTAATGGGTAGCATAATTCAGATGCATGCATAAAATATTAATTTGAAAGGTATGGAGAAATCCATTGATTTGTGGTTCTTTAATCACTGTTTCAAATCATATCATATCAATTATTTAGGTTTTATACCATCAACTCTCAGAATGTTTCATCCTCATTTTGAATGAGCAAGCAAAAGAAAAGAAAGTATAACTAATTAATTGAATTATTTATTTGGTTTATGAAGGCTAGCTCGATCTCTTATTCATAGATTTAAACCCCTTTCACATTATTTTGATATGCATTTGAAGTAAAATGCCAAGAATTTTAGTTTCACATTTTATAATTTTGATGCTAGTGTTTCTTTTCCATAAGCATATCAGAATTGATTGATAGCTTGAGTATATTGGAAATAAAATACAAAAATAATTTTATGTTTAATTATTCTGGTGTGATGTTTAAATAAAGTTTTCTTTGTCACAGGCTTATCAGAACTGACTGATAGCTTGAGTAGATTTTATAAGTAAAATACAAGAAGTTTAGTTCCACATTTTATTATTTTAATGCTAGTATTACAATGTTTCTTTTCATAAGCTTATCAGAATGGACTGATAGCTGGCCTATGTTAAAATAAAATCCCAGTAAGTTTATTTTATGTTATTTATTCTCAGGTAGACTATTTAATCATTGGTTGTTGGAATTATTTCAAAACGTGTATACATGTAAACTAGAAAATCAAATGTTTATTTAATTATATTGTAATAAATGTTTTATTTATTTAAAAGCTTTGTTCAGAATTCTTCTTTGGCATGCATTCACATACTATGTTTCCACACATGCACACATACCTACATATACAATATGATATGGTTGCACTATTCCATAATTTAATGATGAACATGTCCAGATCTGATGATGTTGCTTTACTTGATCCAAACACTATATGAAATGTTTGATTATTTAATGATTCTCTGAAAATTTTATTACTCAGTTATTATTTAGATGATAAATTGAAATCAAAATGCACTCTATTTCTTTTATTATCTAACTACTATTATTTTATTAGAATAATGCTTAATTTATGTCATTACTTTTATGATAGTAATTATTAGTTGTAGAGTATAAATTTAAAATTAAGCCATACAATAAATTAATTCCCTGAGATATTCCCTTATTATTTTAGATTAGACATTAATTGAGTTATTTATTTTAAATTACTGTTTAATAAAGGATAAATAGTGTTATATTTTATTTTGCATTTAATTCTAACTTACCATACAGTAGAGGTAATCAGTATTCCATCTTTATTTTGTTAATTTAATTTTATCACATAGTAGAGGTTGTTCAATGCATGTGGATGATGGGAGGAAATGAGATATAAACTATAACTTGTAAATTTAAATGGTAGAACTTTACCAATTTCAATTATTTATTTATTTTAAAACTTAATAGATGTTTTATTCCTATTAATCATAATGTTTCGTCCCATATCTAGTACACATTTTACACCTTATAGATTTCTGTAGCCCCCAAATGAGCTAAGCTATGGTAGGACAGCATTATAAGAGTCTCATTAATAATTTAAAAGTGAGATCAGACCAGTAGTTTATTCTATTACAAATAGAATTGGCAACCTGGGTATTTGTTGGTAGTAAAGGTGCAGAGGGGTTGGGGGAGGGTTACAATAGACTTCCGATTAGATCTCTAGAATAATATCTGGATTTTAGTCTTTATCACTAAAAAAAAAACTGATTGCACAAATGAATCCAGCTAGTTAATAATTTTTAATTCAAACCTACCTAATTGGTTATCTTTATTTATATAGAATTTGAATCTAGAGTAGCCTTTGTATATTTTCATATTCTTGGTTATTTACTAAATTGGAGGCTTTAACTCTTTTGGTAAAAGGATGATATATATTAAAACAAATTGTCACATGCATTAAAATTAACAGCAAAGCCATCTGTTTAAGTGGAATCAATCTTCTTAGAGTATTAAAACATTAATAACATTAACTAGAATAATGTAAAGATCATTGCTGGATAGATATATATGAAATCCATATAAAATCCAGTTCTCCTCACTGATAAAAGATAAATAGCTATAAATTGTTTTAGACATACAAATGTCTATTGATCATTTATTCTTTCATAGATAGATCTAAAGTAAAAAAAAACGGGGCATGGATTGCTGCTATTACTTCCAATGTTCCAAAAGTAGTAAGTGATTTATTATAATAAATACTATTAGTTTACTAAAGGGTTAAAATGCCTATGGCTATACAAGCAAATTAACATCATGTTAAAACTTTTAGGTCATTGTTTATCAGAATAAAGTAAATAAAAACAACCAAGGATCCTGGACGTGAAGGTACCAATCAGATGCACTTATTTGAGATATTATTTTTTTTATGTGCATCTGATTGGTACCTTCACATCCAGCATAAAAAAAGATAATATCTCAAATAAGTACATCTGATTGGTACCTTCACATCCAAGATCCTTGGTTAATTATACTTGCACATACAGTTCTAAATTGAATGGATTACTGGTATTTAACATTAGTATTGTTGCTTTTAAAAATAATAACTTTATTATGCATTAATTTTATATTAATATGTATGAAATTCACTAAATGTTTATGGCAAAGAATTGAAATTTTGTAATAAGGTGTGTTAAACAGTAGTATGCATTTTTTAAACATAATCAATAGAATACTGCATGGTTTAAAATGATCACATACAATAAAACATAACATACAATAAAAATTTAATATATGTTACCATTTATATATTATATACAAGGAATATTTACTAAGGCAATAAACCTAAAGAATGTGTGCTTGAAAATGCAAAGGTAGGAACGTCTACAGGTCTTGACCACAAGCTTACACATTGGAAGAAAAGAGAAGTTTATCTGCTGTCACTATAGAAAACAAAAGTTCTTATAGTGATAATCAGTTAGTTTCTCTTACATTCATTTATAATGTTACCAGCTTGGTAGACATTGGAATTGACAATAGCAGAATATTAGTATGTTTTTTAGCATCAGCAAAGGTTTAACCATATTCATTATCATCATCATCATCATCATTATTATTATGTTTCAAAAAGAAAGTTTATTTCTTACTAAGAGTTACATAGGTTATCAGCATAAATATATGTTTACATTGATATATATATATATATATATCAATGGGGGAGATAATTTACATTTATGCATGGGTTAATAGAATAAATAATTAAAAGGGCTTAAGAAGCATATGTATATGGTACATTGGTAAAACTTATATAGTTAATTGCTAGTGATATTTTCTGGATAGCTAGCTGCTTTTGTTGTTGGATTACATATATTCTTGTGTGGTATTGTTCGCTAAGTATTAGTTGGTGAATTACCATCCAGGTTATTGGTATGTTTTTATCAAGGTCATTTAAATTATGTGCATGGTGCATAATTGGGTATGCTTAAATCTTGTTTGTGTGGGTGTCATTTTAACCATTGGATAGATATTAAGCTAGTTGTTAGTATATGGTTGGTTGCTTTTGCTGCACTGGATGCAATATTTCTTTATGGTGTATGTTTAGTTTTATGGTATGGTGTAGCTACAGTAGAGCATGTTATATGTTTTGATGGATAGAAGGGGTCTGTTAGTTTATGGCAGAGCAATTTTTGTTGGAGAATGGCTGTAGGTGCAATTGTAGTTGTGGTATGATTGCTATTAATCAGAGTCTTGATTGTTAATTAAGGAGTGACCAGGTGGCAGCAAAAATATTAGGTTGTGCTATTTTATTATCTCTGGCTTTAAACTATGTCAGTTTGTTGGATAATGTAGAGGGTTTTAAACCAGCAAGCATCACATGATGGTTGCTAGAGGGTTGCATTAGATCCTAAGATCTAGATGCAGTGCTCTCAGATCCAAAGCTCCTCACTGATGAAGGCCACAAGCCAGAAACTAGTCTGGGGATATTGGATGAGTAGGCATTAGATAGGAATTTTATGCACAAGCCTTCTGGCATCCATTGATTACTCTGTTTAGCACAAGTGGCACTACTATATGGAGTTTTGCTTTGCTTTGTTTATAATGTAGAGGGTTGGCATTTTATGTTTATTACGAAAGACAAAAGTGCATTTAATGCACCAAAATGCATAGAGAGTGAATGTGATTGCAAGAACCATGAGTGTAGTAGCCATATGGAATACATTGAGATGTCCTGAATGATGGTGATGGAGTCTCTGAAGGGCTTGAGCATGTTATGTCAAATATTGTCCAGGGTCAAGTTAACATGAAACAGGTATTATTGAGTTTTTTCTGCTTCAGTGATGATACAAAGTTAAAATTATTTTTGTCATTGGTTTTTTTCATCATTAAATATTGTTCAATGATTTTGAATCCTTATTCTAAACAAGGATGTAATTTATTGCAATCAGTATCTAAGAAGTTTTTCAAACATGTTTCTCTGGAAAATAAAATTGTTCTTCATATTTCTTCTAGATGGCAATGTAGAGATTCTAAATATCTTTATAAAATTATCAATCAACAAGATATTTTATCTGATGTAATTTTATGTACTATAATTAGGTCTTATCAGCATGATACTCCATCTGCTTTTGTTTGTTATATTCAAACTTGTCTTTCCAATGACCTTAAATTTTCTTCTTTATTCAGGCTGCCCTCTTTCTACAATCAGATTTGTAGTAACACTAATCATTTTTACTTAAATTATAAGCAATTTTTTTAATATTATTAAACTCAAATGTCATTATTGATTAATTTAAAATTATTTTATTTATTTATATATGTATTTTTTGTACTTTTTTTTTTAATTTTCTTTTATTATTTATTATATTTATTATGTTTATCCCTTTTATTTTTTATTGAGCAAACTATAATTGGCTATAAGCTGTTGTTTAGCATTTAAATAAATGATTTGAATTATTATTATTATTATTATTATTATTATGATGATGATTATGATAATGATATTATGTTTCAAAAGCTAAATTTTATTAAGCTCAACAAGGGTTACATAAGTTACTTGTGAAAACATGAATTCTTACATGAAAGTTAATACATGATATTGCATATGCAATAATGGTATACAGTCTTGCTTGTAATAGAAAAAAAAAATGTGATTTACAGTAAATGAAGAAAGTATAATTGTTACATAACAAGATATATGTGTCAAATTAGGTTTACATAAAATTTTTAAATAAGACATTGAGAAAAATACATAAAAATACATGATAGTATAAGTGAAAACATATATGGAGGGGGGGGGGGTTGGAGTTGGTGTTACACTGGTGTATTAATGTACATACATTGGGCTTATTTTGTGGAAAGCATCATAGTTTTAATAGCTAAATATAATTGTTTATATGTTACATAAGTTGCATGTGAAAAACATGAATTCTCGGATAGAATTTGATACATTAGATTGCATTTGCAATGAGGGTTTAAATTTGCATATATATTTTTAAAAGTATTATGAGATAATTACATGAAAACACATGGTGGTATTTGTGAATACATCTTGGAGAGTGGAGTGGAGTAAGGGTTACATTGGTATATGGCTGTGCAAAAATTATGCTTATTTATTGAGAAGCTTTATAGGTGTTATGAATGTCTTATTGTTCATGTATTGTGCAAAGGTTTATTTAAGATAAAATTGGTGAAATAATCTTGCAAATTTCTTTAGATAGGTGAGTTGATGAAGTGGGTGTACTATCTTATTCTCAAATGGTGCAGTGTTTATTCCAGAGTTCATAAAGGCACAATGTTAGAGTTATGAGTTCATTCATAGTAGGCACATGAGCTGGACAAAATTTAAAAAAGTGGTATAGAAGCAATATAGATCAGTTGGTGTCTGTCACATATAATGATAGACTTAGGGGGGGGGATGTCTTAAATGATATAAATAACTCTTGTGTCATGATAATGTGAAATTGGCTTATTCATTAATAGACTTGAAATGTCTTTACTATTTCTGAAATGGGAATTATTTGTGATGTTTCAGTCATAAGATTTTTAATGAGCTAAAGCTGAAAACATGATGAAATAGGTTTTGGCATCAACCACTTGGTCATGTAGTTGTGTGGCAGCCATTTGATTGGTTTTAATGATTTAAACATGCCATTTCTTCTACAAAAAAGCTTTAGTAAATTGAAAATTGCCTTAGAAAAGATGTATGATATAGTTAATTATTTTAATATATGTTAAATTTACCTGAAATATTGCAGACTTAGAATGCTTTTTGGGGTTTAAACCTGGATACTTTTATTTGTTATTTAACAATACAAAGTTTTGCTGATGCTAATCAAATATTTATTCTTGCAAATTATCTATTATGTATACGAGAATTTTTATATAAATCGAGCGTTATCTAATTAGGTCAAATTCAGTCTTTGTGATGGCTTGAAATTTATCATTAAAAAACTAATATTATGTAAATTTTTGGGATCTAAAACATGTGCTCTTAAAACAACATGGAGACTTAGATTTACTGTGGGACTACTACTACTGTTATTATTATTTTTCTTCTCATAGTTTTTTTTTAATCATGATCAAACATATATAAATAGATGAAAGGACAAAGATATAGTTTAACCAAAAAAGAAAAAGATAAAAAAAATAATAATAACTTGATTTCATTCTGTTACACAATTCTTTATTAGATTCCAAAGCTCTACGTTAATGATAGCTAAAATTAAATAAATCTAAAATCATTTCATTTGTTTAAATTTAGCTGTATATTTAGTATATATATAATGATGTATTTTTACAATGCTTAATACTACAATTATTTTTCGGATTATCACTTATCTATTTTATTAGCCTGCTAGTTTTTCTTCTTCATACATCAAATATGTATATATTTATAATCTACCTATAAATCTAAAAAAAAATATTATATGATTTATGTAACTCTAAATATAACTTTTTAATTAGAAACTATATTTCAAAAAATATAGCTCAATATTTTCCCAGAATGATCTTATGTGAATTGGAAAACAGTTTCATAAATAGAACTCAAAGTATGCAATTTGTTTTAATGAAAGTTTGTGGTGATGATATATGCTTAGTTGATTAGATCGTTGCCTTAAAATTCGATATTCAAAAATCTAAAGGTGCAAGTTCAAAGCCTATGCTAGTAATGCCATTGATCAGGACAGCAATACCCGAAGAAGAGTGGAGAATAATATTACGTAAAACGTGTGTAATTACTAACGTAGGTTGTCTATTTATGTGTTATTATTTTGCTATGAGAACGTTATAAGTTCTCAAAAGCACTCAGCCATATACATTTTATAAAACGAATACTTCTCTATTCATGCGTATAAGCGCTCATATTACGTCTGTTACATTTAATATATTAGAAATATAAACTGTTAGCTTTTCCTAACAAGTTGTTTATATTTGAAAAGTTCAAATAAAATTTAAAATTTTTTAGACATTCAACATTTAGTAATAGATGATGGAAATAATCCACAATGTTATCACATGGACAGTTTGTATTTCTATTTTTTATTGGCAAAGCTGATATATGTTTAACCATTTATCGGCAAAATTTTATCTTAAATATAGAGCAAATGTTTACGAATATATATTTGTAAATACACACACACACACACATAATTATTGTACTTTGATATAAAATGTATATCTTTACTAATACTACAAATCAACATTGGTAATCTAAAACTATAGTTGTCTTGTCTATATTTATAAACTATAATCATTTGGGGATACTAATATTTGAATGAAAGTGAAATAAAATTCAAAAATGAAATTAATAAAAAAATGTTCAAAGCGGTCTTTATTGTGTCGGTTACTTGAAATGATTATATTTTTCACTTTTTAAGTTTTTAATAAATTATCTAGGAGAAAATGGCAATGTAGGTGATAGGAAAAATATATATTACGGACTTATGAAATATCCTTAAGACAAGCCCGAAGGCTGATACAAAGATCAGTTTTAGAGATGCTTCTGTATAGCCCTCTCCCCATTTTCTGGCACGCAGATGAGGTCAATTACTAAGGTCAAGTCCCAGAGAGATACTTTTTGAATGACCAAATCTCTATCAGTAGGGTCAGATAAACTGAAATAGATTAGATACTCTGAACTTAGAGCTAATACAATATACCGTAATGCAAAGTCGATCCCAAAAGTGAACTTAAGCAAGACTTCATATGATAGTTAATCTATCTGAAATTATAAATTAATACATGTGTTATATAAGCAGGCGCGCAGCAGAAGTTTATATTTAGCTTTTATATTTTCATATTTACGTGAAAATTGCTTTTTTTTTTTTTTTTACGAATCGCTTTATTTCCAAAAATCAAATACAATGATTTATTAGTTTTGAAGAAAGCTTCATTAATAATACAAGAGATAAAATTTTATAGAAATTCAAATTGTTACTTTGATATTGATTTTACATAAAATGCAAAAAGAAATTAAAAATAAAAATATAATTATATATATATGACACTAGTAGTGATGAATGAATTGCAAAAACATATAGATTGTATGATTAAATATACTATATAAAATAAATCTTTACTTATTATCAAAGCTAAGTATATTATATATTACCATTGCTACCGAAATACAACTTCAAGTAGCTGGGACATTAATTATATTTCTAATTGTTTTTAACTTATCAATAAATAGAGAGGGGCTCTTTTTAGATGTCAGATTAAATATTAAAATGCATCTTATAAAACAAAAAAAAATAAATATAAAAAAAGTAAATAACTTAACGGATATAGATATAAAGATTGAAAATACTATTTATTAAAGCAGCCAAGGAAGGAATTTTTGACTGAGTTAATTTATATCAAGAAGTGAAAACTTATAAGAATACATCGTGAAGCAAAAAGTGTATCAAAGTTTCTTCTTTTCTGCAACATAAATAACAAATAAACATTAAAATTAGTAAAGGCTGTCCTATAAGAAAAGAAATTGTTGGTAGAGCAGATAAAGTAATTTTTATAAGAAAACCCAATATTTTGGCTCAAGGTTCCAATATTTGAATTTTGTAGTTATGTACATTTAAAAGTAAAAAGGAAAGTTAGCTTCAGTTTTATTAGATAACTTAAATGCTTGCTAATATATGATTTTTTGGGAAAAAGAGCTAAATTGTGGTATGTATATCCTGAGATGTCATCAATCATATTCTGTACAAATTTATTTTTAACAGATGATTGTCTAATAGTAAGTAGACTTGATTGACACAACATTTTCAGAAGGAATGTGAACCTATATTTTAACTCTTTGTAGTTAGGAGATAAAAACAGGGTTATAATTCACAAATAATGTTTGAACATTTTTGCATCTCTTTGATATTGATAGATGCAATTTTTTTTCTAACACTGACCACAGAGGATTATTTTTTTTGTCCAAGAAGATGTTGAATTTTGAAGAAAATTTGGGGTAATATAAGAATATTTAAAAAAGAGACTTTGGCATGAAGTGATAATTAGAGTATAGAGAGAATTTCTTACCTTTTTTATATTAAGATTAAGGCACTTTTGTACTGTGGTCTTTGCAGATAGATATAAGAAAAGTCCATATAAATATATGGAAGAGCAGCACAGAAAAAAGACATTTTGTTACCTTGAGAATATTTCAAATGGAAGTTTACTAGTCTAAAATAAAATAAAATAAATTTTAGAGCAATTAAAGTTTAAAGACTTGCTATCTTAAAAACTGAGTGCTGATTGTATATATGTGTGGGTGATGGTGATCTGGACCAACTGATGAGTGCTGGTTCAGCATGAAATATGTATACTGGGGTGTATTGGGGATCATTTATCTTTTACACATGTACATGATCATGTACATCAGTTGTATATGGTAAATTGGATAGATGTACAGAATTTGAAAGATTGAGTTCAAATCCCTTATAAGGACTTTGTAAGTGTAAATATTAAAATTATAATGGAAATGTCCTAAAAATATTTTAGCTGTGATATACCCAATTAAAAATTGGGATTGCAAATTAAATCATATTATCCCAAAGTAGTATTTTCTGTCTGACTAACGTTTAACTTTTAAATTGTATTTTAAAAATTCATCATCAGCACTACAATCAATAATCCATTGTGATATTTTGATTAAAGAAAGGAAAAAATAAAAGGATACTTAATCTCTGCTAAAAAAAAATTACATCCCTTCTTGCACAACATAGACTTTTGTTGGTGTAATTTATTCATTTATTTTTTGGTAGCATTTTAGAATATTTCTTTCTTAATATGTAATTTAGTTTTTATTTGCATATATTTTTTTTAATAAAAAATTATTCAATTGTCTACATAATTGATGAGTGCTGATTTAGCACTAAATGCATATTAGGGGGCATTTTGTCTTTTAAGATATTTTTATCTATAAAAAATTATTTAACTAAAAATTTACAGACATTAAATAAAAAATGTTTACTGTTAGTAAAAAAAATTTTGTAATTAAAATTTAATTATTTTTATTAAATGCATTTTTTTAGCCTGAAGACTAAATATTGTCTTTTATTTTAATTATTTCTTTCTATTTATTACACTTTTTAAATTTGCAAAGTTGATAATTTATTTTTTTAATTACTTTTATCAAAAACTTGTGATAAATATAAATGTGATGGTGAATAAGTTTTTCCTCCATTAAAATACAACTTAAAAAGGATCATTCTGTGAAAAAACCCCAAACCCAATTAAACCAAAATGATGTTAAAATTTATCAAATTTTCATATTTATAAACTATTTATTTCTGACTTATAACACATATATAATCTAGAGTAAAAAGAAAAGCAGATCCACCTTTAAATTAAAGGTGTCTATTTATATTATAGGAGCAATCATTTTAGAAAAATACTTATAATTTCAATATTTATATCTGCAAGGTTTCTGGGAATCTGCTTTTTATATATAATTTTTTATGGGAGAGGCTTTTTTATTTTGAAAACATTTAGAAAGTTCTCCAGTGTTTACATATATAAAATAATTGTCTTATTCTGCTAATTATATATATATATATTGTAACGTTTATTTATATATATTGCAAATATATTGGCATTTGGTTAAAAGCTAAAAAATAAAAGTAGATTTAGATTTTTTTTTTTTGACTAATTTTTTTTTAAAAAAAATAACGTACAATGAAAGTTAAATTATTCTTTGTATTTTTTTTTTAATGTAATTAGAAGTAAAAGTAGAATTGGAGAGAACAAAAGACATAAATTACCAATCTAGATAAGAGAAAGTAAAAATACTTCAACTAATTAAAGATGGCAAAATTATGCTGAAAAAAATAAAGACTTTCTTACATAAATTTTATAAAGAATATATAAGATTATCAACGTATATTTTGACAAACAAAAGATATGCGCAGAAGTCGGAAAACTGGGCCTCTAGTATAAAAGGCAGAGGTCAGTTTGAAGAATGTCTTATTCGTTGGTTTTTCTAGTTGGTCTTGGATAACAATAATATATCCAAGATCACTCTACACTGAAGTAATTTAGCATGCCTGAAGATGTTCACCAGAAAAGCTTTCGGGACCAACTAGGAGAATGGTCTGCAAGATCAACTAATAATCAAAGGCCGTGAGCTCATTTTAACCCCAAAAAACTATGCATAGTTATCTACAACCAGCACGAATTCACTAAAACTTACTGGTAAGACTACTTATTCCTGATTGTGACAAAATTAAGCGTTTGCAAACAAGTCTTAAAATAATCTCGATATAGACATTCATTTTCTTATTAAAGAGACTTTTGTTTAAATAATTTTATACAAGATCTTGGAAATGAATTGTAATAAGGGAACATTATTAAATTACTTTATCCAACTGTTTTTTTATAAATTGATTCATGTTCTCTCCAGTTTAGTTAATTCGTAATTTAACTTACAAATATTTTTAGTTTGTTGGAATAAAAGAGATTTTACTTTTATCAACCTTTTTCATTGTGCGTTATTAATAATAGTTATTAATTATTATTAAATTTATGAATATTTTAGTGATGTTTAAATATATAATTTACCTTTGCCAATGTGTTTAATAAATTCCAGGAATAATATTTTAAAAAAATAATTCTCGTTACAGTATGATGTAATACCGATTAGTTTAAAAGTATTTTTTTTTTTTATTTGCGAGACGTGCTGGCAACAGATTTCAGCGGTCTCTTTAGAATAAAAGGACCTGGTGCCCATATTGAATAAATTAAAAGCTGATTTCGTCAATAGCATATTCTCAACAATTAATAGGTCAAGTTTGATCAGGAAATATAGTTATGTTTTTTTAGAAATAGAAATACAACTTTTTTCTTTTCAACATAACTTGATCAACTCATGCGCAGTTTATATTAGCATGTAGAGGCCTAACAAAATGGAAAATGTTATAATGGCTTACCCAACTAGGGCTTCGATTTAATCACAACCTGAGATAAGTTGTAATGATAAAGAACGTTACAATGATGACCCAAAGAAACTCACAGCCAGAAAATAAATAGTAATTTTTTTAAAAAAAAAAACTAACTAATTAAACCCTGATTATTAAAATATAAAAAAAATATTTTTTTAATATGACAAATGTTTTAAAAAAAAAACACGATCGTGGCTGATGTAGACGTAAGTCACAAGTATTTGACCGGGTAGGTGGTTACTGAAGAGGGGAAAACATAGCCCCGAGTCCTAGTACACAGTATATTAACATAAGACCACCTTTATATATCCATCAGTCTATTTCTAGCAGGAATACCAATAAAGGGGAAGGCAGATCAAGTTGGACCAAGCTGCCGCGAGCCTGTAAGACTCAAAACGATGAGCAACGCTTGTTAGTGCTTATAACTTGGGCTTCTTATCATTACTATTACATTTAAGAGGAAAGGACACAGTTGAATGTGAAATATTTTCCATTCCCACCGTGTTAGACCTAAAAGTGGGCATTAAAGCCGAACGTCGCTTGTTGAATGAGTCTACATGACATATCAGCATGTTAATACAAAAAAAACAACACACGAATATGAATTTAAAAACTTAAGAATAAAATCAGTGTAAACCCCTATTTTATTCTCATCTCCTAGCGCTGGTGGTATTGTAACGTTTATTTATATACATTGCAAATATATTGGCATTTGGTAAAAGCTAAAAAATAAAAGTAGATTTAAATTTTTTTTTGACTAATTTTTTTAAAAAAAAAAAATGTACAATGAAAGTTAAATTATTCTTCATATTTTTTTTAAATGTAATTAGAAATAAAAGTAGAATTGGAGAGAACAAAAGACATAAATTATCAATCTAGATAAGAGAAAGTAAAAATACTCCAACTAATTAAAGATGGCAGAATTATGCTGAAAAAAATAAAGACTTTCTTACATAAATTTTATAAAGAATATATAAGATTATCAACGTATATTTTGACAAACAAAAGATATGTGCAGAAGTTGGAAAACTGGGCCTCTAGTATAAAAGGCAGAGGTCAGTTTGAAGAATGTCTTGTTTGTTGGTTTCTCTAGTTGGTCTTGGATAACAATAATATATCCAAGATCGCTCTACGCTGAAGTAATTTGGCATGTCGGAGTGAACCGGAGCTTCTGTGGACATCATGCCTGAAGTTGTACAGCAGAAAAGCTTCCGGGACTGACTAGGAGAATGGACCACAAGATCAACTAATAATCAAAGGCCGTGAGCTCATTTTAACCCCGAAAAACTATGCATAGTTATCTACAACCAACGTGAATTCACTAAAACTTACTGGTAAGACTACTTATTCCTGATTGTGACAAAATTAAGCATTTGCAAACAAGTCTTAAAATAATCCCGATATAGACATTAATTTTCTTATTAAAGAGACTTTCGTTTAAATAATTTTATACAAGATCTTGGAAATGAATTGTAATAAGTAAACATTATTAAATTACTTTATCCAACTGTTTTTTTATAAATTGATTCATGTTCTCTCCAGTTTAATTAATTCGTAATTTAACTTACAAATATTTTTAGTTTGTTGGAATAAAAGAGATTTTACTTTTATCAACCTTTTTCATTGTGCGTTATTAATAACAGTTATTAATTATTATTAAATTTATGAATATTTTAGTGATGTTTAAATATATAATTTACCTTTGCCAATGTGTTTAATAAATTCCAGGAATAATAATATTTTAAAAAAATAATTCTCGTTACGGTATGATGTAATACCAATAAGTTTAAAAGTATTTTCTTTTCTTATTTGCGAGACGTGCTGGCAACAGATTTCAGCAGTCTCTTTAGAATAAAAAGACCTGGTGCCCATATTGAATAAATTAAAAGCTGATTTCGTCAATAGCATATTCTCAACAATTAATAGGTCAAGTTTGATCAGGAAATATAGTTATGTTTTTTTAGAAATAGAAATACAACTTTCTTCTTTTTGATCAACTCGTGCGCAGTTTATATTAGCGTGTAGAGGCCTAACAAAATGGAAAACGTTATAATATATATATCACTCCTAAAAACTAAAAAATTGATCAAGCGTTGGTGGCCCAGAGTCAACGCATTTGACATATAGAAAATAAAAAATTAAATATATATATTTATGTATATTAAAAAGTACCACATTCTTTTTAATTTATTTATTTTACATTATCTTGAGTTCTAAACTAAAAGTAATCATCTGTTAGCTTACAATAAATCAGACAAATATTTTGTTAATGACTAGATCATGGGGTTTAGTTTGGTCTATCTGTTTTAATTGGTAATTGCACTGGTTATATTATATCTGGAAATTTGTTTTAGATTAACATAAAAAAAATCTTTGTTATAATTTCTGTGAGGTTGTCTTGACAACAGGTTGAGATTGTTAATTGTTATTGATATTGAGATTGTCTAAGTGTTGACTGATTTTAATAATATATATACAGTTAAGGTTTTTACGTTTTAAGTATATGTATAAATATAAACCTATCAATGGGTGCATTTATTTTTAATATTGTGAAATAAAATAGGCACAAAAATCACACTATGTATAATTGTTGATTTCATAAAATTGCAATTAATAAATACTAGACTTGGTTCATCAGCTATCAAATTTCCTTACTGTACTTAAGTTGAATTATTAACCTATCAGCTATAAGTTAAAACTATTTTTATATAGCACATAATTCCATTATTTATCTGACTGTGTAAGAATTATTATTTTTATAAATGCTAAAAGTGCAACATTTTCAAATGTTAAGGTAGAGTTTAATATTCACTTTTTTTAGTTATAAAATGAATACATAATAATGATAAATTTTAATTGTGATCTGATGTGATGTACTGTGGCTTCTTCTTAAACAAAGTCAAGAATCTCTCAGCAATTATGCCCAGAGAAACCTGTTAGCCACTTTATTTTCCATTCCCCAGTCTAAGTTTTCCCATGTTCTGCTCCATCCCATTTCCACAACATTATCTTTGTCAACTCATTAAAGCTAAAGAAACTAATTGCACCATCTATATTTATATTATGAAATTTAATAATAAAAAAAGAATTCATATCGAAAGCAAGAGCTGAATTTATAAAAATCCAGTCAATCAATACCAGAGATTAAAAAATGGATATTACTTCCTGTTCTGTTATATGAATTATCTATATTCTAAGAATTTACAATAATAATAATATTTTTTAAATAAATGTTTGATTCAATATTTAGGCGAAACAATCAATATAAATTTTTCAAACATATTTTAAACAATATACTAAAATATAATTCTAAAAGAAACAGTGCATTCAGATCTTACAAATATTGCTATGTTGTGTTACTGACATCCATCAGTGAGAGAATTTACCTTTTAATTGGCTTCCTTAGTGCTACTGTGTGATTAAACATTAGAAGCCATGTCGATCTGCATTGTAACATAAGCCAGATTAGGTTATAAAGGATAAACAATTATAATAAATCTGTTCTGGTGGTATTTCACAGAAAAATAATTAGAGATGATTTATATATTCTCTGTATCCAAATTAACACCATTGTTACCAAAGTTTTAGATATTGACAGATTTAAAATAAAAATAAGTTGCAACATTCTATAGAAAGATATAGTTCTGTTTTATCATTACAGTAGTTGTCACAATTACCATTTTGTCAACATGTCTAAATTACTCAGTCCAGTTATAACTGATTTGGTAAGAATCTGTCATGTATTTGTGATGAAAATATTGCTTAAACATATGACATTTTACTGTAAAATTATAGATTATTACTTCTTTATGTGATATGTTATAAAATGCCCCAATAACTACATGATTTATTCAAGAACTATCCATAGTTTTTAGCCATTATGAAGAAAATACTGTTCTACTCCATTGATCTTTTTTTTATTGCAAATCTTTTGATTATTATTTCTCCATTCAATGTGCAGTAAAATTGATTATTCCTAGTTTAAATTAAAAAGTTCTGTGTATACACCAAATGCCTCCAGATCTTGATAAATATATTGATTGTCATTCTGTGGTGGCCTGCCCATAGAGACTGCAAGGCTGCAGCTCCCCCTCCCCATGTAAAATGAATATTAAATTATTATTGTTCTTAAATTTGTATATTAATTAAATTCCTACATGTGTCTTATACATATGCTATCTAAGTAAAGAGGCAAAAAAGTATGTCTCGCTTAGATACATGCATTTTATGTTTGTGCTCTGCCCTGCCAGATGGGCAAAAGTTCCTGTAGCCAATGATACAACAACGCTTTCATAGTAAAACAAGTGCTCCTAATTTTTTTGTATGTGACTATTTACTTCGAAGATACATGTTATTTTTGTTTACATTTCTGAACATCGCCCCGCTATTACGAATTCTTACAAGCCATCACAGTTGTAATCTAATAGAAGACGATTAAACAATATGACCATCTTACGATTATAGTTTTAATAATAGTTTATTAATTTTTCCATGAGGTATTAAATATGCTTTTGCTGTACAGTATTTTATATTTCATCATTTTTAAAAGTCATTTAAATATGTTGCTGTAAAAGATTTTTCATACCGCACTTAATGCTTCCAGTATCACACATAGAGAAAGTGTGAAAAAGATACTAATAATCAAATGATTAATCAATTAGTTATGGTTAGGGAATCACTTTATTCTTGTTAACGCAGGCTAAAAATACTTCTTATTCAATGTTTAGTGGATATGTAGATTAGTTAAGCTTATTTGAAAATGTTTATCTAAAGAAATTTTGTGATTGCCTAGATTGGAATGCTAGATCGTAAACTTGAAAGGTATGTGCACTTAGCCATTAAACCGTACCCCCCCCCCTTTATAATCTTGTTTATATGTATTAACGTATAAATATGGGTGTGTTTGCGCATCTATAAGAGCTTACGGTTATATAGTAACTTAAACTAAGCATAGTAAAAAAAAATATTGCTTTTTTTCAGAGATTTCACTCATTTATAAACTACTGTAAGAATATACTGATCAGAATAAATGATTTAATTTAATTTTTAAAATAAAATTAATGTTTTGAATCATTTACTGTAAATAATAATAATGATCACATTATTGACTCTTATTATCCATCAACATGCATTATTTTTCCTCTACTAGCTGAGAGATCAGAATTACAAAACTGACTAATTATGTATTTTTCATGATTACATCCTCAGGATATTTCACTGATGGAGAAAATTAATTCCTTTTTTTTTAGAAATGGAAATTTTTATTATTAGTCCTAGAAATTGAATTTTTCATATAGCATAAATAAAATCATAAAGTTAGTCAAAAGATTTTTTTTCCTCTCATTTAATAAATACTTTTGAAAATCTTTCAATAGATTTGCTCCATTGCATTATAATGGTACACTAAAGCTAAAAGGCCTCCTGGCCATGAAATCAAAATGTAATTGTGAAACTTTTTTGCTTAAAACATTAAACTTACCTAAGGATAAATACTTGAAAGAAATATCTCCTTTTATAGGTTAATTTTTTTTACTTATAAACTTCCATTTTGACAAAAGTTTATTTTTCTTAATTTTAAAATGCTGTTTGTTCATCTAAATATTGATAAAAAAAATTAAAAATAATTGCTGATTTTTCCGATTAAATATTGCATTTTATTCGCGTTTAACTTTTTTATTGCCGAAACTAAATGCATTTTGCAGCATAAAATTAATGTAATTTCCAAAATGTTACTAATATATAAACTAATAAATAAGGATAAGCGTCTTTTAATTATTTGATCTATTTTCCGAAAAAATGAATACAAAAGTCACTAGTAATGTATTCAAGTGTTTTGCAGCTTAAATGGTTATATGATGCCCTAGCACAATAACAGACCCAAGCTGCTAGCCATACATCCTCGAGTATGCCACTCAAGCATTACATTAAGCTATAGAGGGCAAAAAAATATACAAATGTTTTGTCATGATATTTGTGAATTGGAAAGAACCGAGTCAAGCTATATTCGATAGATCTTTATTTATTACATCATTCTGCCACTGCGCTAAACTACATGATAATGACTAAGGAATATTATCTAGTAAAAATATCAGTATCAAGTCATTAGATCTTTCTTTGATCAGAAAATATATATGTTACTACACAAACAATTATATATATAGATAGATCTTTAGATAGAAGTATTTAGTGTGGGAAGTTTTTCATTTATAATTATTTAGTTAAAAGCTCTTTATTTAGGACAATAACCAATCAAAGTTACCTGCTCCAGATCTTATAAGAGAGAAAGTAAAATTATCAGGTTATTGCAATCAAAAGAGAAAATCTCTTTTGATTGCAACTCCAGATTAATGTGGAGACAAAGCACACAGTTTGCACATATAGGTGTAAGAAACCACAGCATAACACACTTTTCAGCGTTCTTACTTATTTTTAATAAAAACACGAACTTTTAGCAATGCTATCTACATCTCTAAAGTTCCAAATTAAGCAGCTGGAAAAAAGTAAATATCGTTTGAACTGCTACTAAGATTTTAAAGGAAAAGTAAATCAGAACAATATAAACAATAAGCTTCAATCTAAATAAGATGAGATGTAAGAACAACTTTAAATAATCAACTTTTCATTTATGTTTAAATGCAAAACCAATTACTAATCGTTTTAATCTTGGAACTTCCTTATCTAATTATACAAGAAATCAAACCAATGAATAAAGCTATACTAGAAATAAATATAGAAAAAACATCAATTATTATTAAATTTTCCAATAGCACTACCTGCTTCTCAAATACTACAAATTATACAGCTGGAAAAAGGTAAATCTTTTTTCCACTGATTTTAAGATTTTAATAGATAGAAATTCAGAACTAAGTAAACAATAGATACAAATTCTTGGTGCAGCTGTTCCATTTGAAACGTTTGAAACACAAAAATTTCTGTTAGACGTTTACTAATGATAACACCATATTTTTCTATATTTATTTCCAGTATAATTTTATGAATTGGTTTAATTTCTTATACAGACAGTTAACAAATTTCAAAGTTATTAAAACAAATAGTAATAAATCTTGTTTATGGACATAAACATCACATGATCACCATTTCTTATGCTTGTTTATAACTGTTATTAAAACAGGCACAACTCTCTATATGTATTGCCACTCAGTGCTAGCCAGAGTAATCAATGGATGCCAGAAGGCTTGTGCATAAAATCCCCATATAGTGCCTATTCATCCACTGATGAAGACCACAAGCTAGAAACTAGTCTGGAGATATTGGATGAGTAGGCACTAGATGGGGATTTTATTCGCAAGCCTTCTGGCATCCATTGATTACTCTGGCTTGCACTGCATGGCAATACATATAGAGAGTTGTACCTATTTTTATAGACATAAAATAGAAAATTCATCATTTAGAGTTATTATAATAATTCAGCTCATTTAAATATGTGCCTGTTGTTTACATTAGTCTGAGAATCAGTTTCAGAGTAAACCCTGGGCACCAGCTAGTTCAGAACTAACATGTTTGAACAGTAGACCCATAATCCAGCACTCGAAAAATCCCTTAACTAGCTCAGTCTATTTTTAATTCAATAACAAAATATTGTTTCACTTAGTGATGAAAAGAATTGACCAACAAATAAAGCTTTAAGTTTAAAGACAATTTATTTTGATTAACATTTATTAAACTAATTTTAAATATTTTATAAATCTTGTTTACTAATATAACATGCCCATTTTAAATTCACACTCTATAATATCTTATGAGAAAGCATTAAATAATATTTGAAATTTAAAATACAATGAAATCAATATACTAATGCATGAATACACACAACATTTTAAACACACATATTAATAGTTTGTCTATGTATGCTATAGAGTTATTTAAATTTGACACTTGGAGCTTTACGAATGTGATGGCTACTTTAGAAATGAGTATAAGAAAAATGTTATTACCTAGGATTTTGAATGTGGATACATCTTGCTGTTTGCTGCTTCTGATGAAATATTTCTAACCGGTTAGATTTGAAGTTTTCTTGTGGAGATTTGATGCTGATTCTTCTGAGGCATTTTCTTTAAGACAATTAAATATTGAGTGGCTTCAGGTTGTTATGCAGGCATCACTTTTATCAGGTAGGTTGGCTGTTTTCATCGGACTTCAGGCTGGAGAAATTCGTATGTTTTCCGAGGTTTTAACACTGCATTCTTGATTCTGGATATATAATAAACTGACTGATATAACTCACTGATAGATTATACTGAA
Organism: Epiperipatus broadwayi; assembly: GCA_028023455.1. Lineage (NCBI taxonomy): Eukaryota > Metazoa > Onychophora > Udeonychophora > Euonychophora > Peripatidae > Epiperipatus > Epiperipatus broadwayi. Next base: position 2,785,051 of record JAQFVV010006243.1, read on the forward strand.
CTGTTATCTCAAACGCAACTAATTGTCTGATAAAAAATTGACTATTTATACATATGATGTGTTGTCATTTTGATATCCTCTGGCTATATATCTGTTGTCGAAATTCCTTTGATAATCTTTTAATTATGTGTTTTTGGAGATCGTTTAATTAGTAGCCATGCAAACATGTTGTTTTTATATTTTTAATTAGTAACCACCACTGAGTGTTTTTTAACTTTTTAACTTTCATTTATTTTTTAATATTTAATACGCATACAATATATTTACAGTCACACACACATATATAATTTGAGATCCATTCACTATTTAGTTTTAAGATGAACTTTTTTCCCTTTCTTTAACTTAAATAAAAGAGATTTATGTTTTTAAACTTTTAACTTATATTTCAATTAGTAATAAGAAAAAAAAACCTCTTTACTTCTTTTATGAAACTTTAACTTGACGCTACTAAAGCAAACCCCCTTAAACTTTAACTTATATTTCAATTAATAATAATAAGAAAAAAACTCTTTACTTCTTTTATGAAACTATAACTTGACACTTTTAAAGCAAACCCCCTCCCCCCTTTTAATTACATAACTGTAACTTTTATTTCGAAACTCTTAAACTTTTACTTTTACATTTTCTTTTATTAAAGATTTTTATTTTAATAATTTTTTAAACAAAATTATTATGTTCCAACACAATGCTGGTACAATATATATATATGATAAACAAGTTATAAATTTTGTAACTTGCTTTTAGCTTGCATTTTATGATCACTAGATGGAGGTTTACCAATAGCTGCTAACAAGCTTTTGTTTACATAAACACTGAGAGAGATAGAATTCAATATCTCTTTCGTTGTCCCCACTTCCAGACCAGCTGGTTTCGAGCTAGTTGGCTCACATCAGTGAAGCATTGGGAGACTAGAAACTAGATCTAAATACTAACTCTAAAATCAGCATTTATCAAACACGTTTCTATCAGTTTGAAAGCATGAAATTTATCAGACATGTAATGTCTTCAATTCCAGCTTAAGAAATTAGATAGGTATATGGGTTTAAAATCAGTTCAGTTTCACCATATAGTAAAAGTCTCTACAATATATATATATATATATCATTGCAAAAACCTTCAAGGGTACATTTATGATAAACAAAACAAGTTATAAATTTCGTAACTTGCTTTTAGCTTGGATTTTATGATCACTAGATGGAGCTTTACCAATAGCTCCTAACAAACTTTTGTTTACATAAATGCCAAGAGAGAGAGAATTCAATATCTCTTTTGTTGTACCCACCTGCAGATCATCTGGTTTCGAGTTGTCTCATATCAGATGAAGGTTTGGGAGACTAGAAACTAGATCTAAATACTGACTCTAAAATCAGCCTTTATCAAACAAGTTTCTATCAGTTTGAAAGCATGAAATTTATCAGACATGTGATGTCTTCAAATCCAGCTTAACAAACTAGTTAGGTATATGGGTTTGAAATCAGTTCAGTTTCACCATATAGTAAAACCCTCTGCAATATATATCATTGCAAAAACCTTCAAGGGTACATTTATGATAAACAAAACAAGTTATAAATTTTGTAACTTGCTTTTAGCTTGCATTTTACGATCACTAGATGGAGCTTTACCAATAGCTCCTAACAAGCTTTTGTTTACACAAATGTTGAGAAGATAAAATTCAATATCTCTTTCATTGACCCCATCCACAGACCAGCTGGTTTCAAGCTATCTGGCTCACATCAGTTAAGGGTTGGAGCCAACTAGCTCCAAACCAGCTGGTCTGGAGGTGGGGACAATGGAAAAGATATTGAATTCTATCTCTCTCAGCATTTATGTAAACAAAAGCTTGTTAGGAGCTATTGGTAAAGTTCCATCTAGTGATCATAAAATGCAAGCTAAAAGCAAGTTACAAAATTTATCTTATTTTGTTTATCATAAATGTGCCCGTGAAGGTTTTTGCAATGATATATATTGCAGAGGCTTTTACTATATGGTGAAACTGAACTGATTTCAGACCCATATAGCTATCTAGTTTGTTAATCTGGATTTGAAGACATTACATGTCTGATAAATTTCATGCTTTCAAACTGATAAAAACATGTCTGATAAATGCTGATTTTAGAGTTAGTATTTAGATCTAGCTTCTAGACTCCCAACCCTTCACTGATGTCAGCCAACAAGCTCGAAACCAGCTGGTCTAGAAGTGGGAACAATGAAAGAGATATTGAATTCTATCTCTCTCAGTGTTTATGTAAACAAAAGCTTATTAGGAGCTATTGGAAAAGCTCCATCTAGTGATTATATATATATATATATATATATATATTTAACCCAAAGGGATATATATATATATATATATATATATATATATATCCCTTTGGGTTAAATAAATGTTTTAAGGCATTAAAAATTTTTATTATTATATAAGATTATAATTAAGTAAATTTCTTTATCTTTGCTATCTTAATAAAAATTTTAAATTATATGTTTCATTAGTATGAGTTAAAGTAATTCAGTTAGCCCCATTACTTAGAAGTATTTAAAAGATTATCTTAGGTTGTTTAATAGGTACTTGAAAATAAATGTAATATTTAAACTAAAGAAGTGTTAATCTAGAACTTAATTTGTTTTAAATAGATTTAATAGATAAAGTGTTTTATGCTGTCTGAAATGATTAATTAACTTTGTTTGAATTTTAGTTGTTTATTTTAAAATAAATGATGTTAAAGTAACCATTATGACTTATTAAATATCACTCTATGTGAAAGTATTTAAAATTAGAATTTTAAAATGATAAGTACAACTGTTTGAGAGTAGTTCTAATTTTTAATTAATTTGAAATGTCGGTCATTAGCTAATTTATTTTCACTGTATTAAAAATGGTTATATTAATGTGCATATAAGTATGTGACTATTGAAACATGCATGTAAAGTATTGAAAGTTAAAAAGACTTTATTAAGTGCTTTTTAAAAAATTGAATACAGTCAATCAATTTTAAAATTAAAATTGAATACAGTCAATCAATTTTAAAATTAAAATTGAAAAAAAAAAACTTTTTAATAATGCAAGAGAATGAGTAGTGAAAAAGTATTTGAATAAAAAATATTTGGTTTGAAAATCAGTTAATTTTATTAAATAATTGATTTTTGATAAATATTTAAAGTTAATAAAAATTGTTAATTAACAAGTTCATTTATCATCTAGACAGTCACATGATAAAATGATCAGGTTTTAAAGTACAGAGTTCAAGGTCAGGTCAATTAAAGGTCAATAATGACTATTAATTTAAATATTATAATGCAGACTTGTAACTTACTTGTTTTATGAACAGGAAATGCAGTCTTAATCTTGGTATATGGGTGGAGAAAAGCAAACTCACACACTAGTATAAAATAAATACAATTAATAATTTAAACACTTCCAAACTTCCACACTTCTACTGCTTCACACTTTATTTTTAAAATTTTAATTATATTTCAGTTTTAAAGTAAATTGTTTGGTTTATATTTGACTATTTATTTTAAGTCAATGCATCTTCATGATAGAATAAAAGAAGCAGTAAGTTAGTTACACATTGTTTTTTCTTAAAGACATGCATTAATCCTTGTATGGGGTTCAATGCATTGTTGCATCAAAGGGTTTGGATCACTCTAAATTGTCCATTTTTTGAGCTATAGTGACATATATATACTTTTTAGAAACTTTAGGAAATGTCCTGTAAGATGCTGCCCTCTCTTTAATTATTTTACAAGTAAAAAAATCAATACTAGGAGTGTTTTAACTTTAACAAAAGAAGAAGGTCAGTTCTGATTGGTTGGGCCATTTATTCTCTATAGCTTATTGGCTGATGATTCCAATAAATATTTTTCACTGCTGAAAATGAAAATATATGTTTTAGAGTGTTTTTTTATTATTTTTCATACATATTATAGATTATCTTCATAAAATCTGCTGAAAATATAGTTATTTTACAAAAGTAGTAAGGTTTTATTAAAAAATTGTATACTTCACATGATTGTAAATTGAAAAATAAACCAGTGATAGCAATAATTTTGAGATCCTGTCAAGAGTTTAGATTGCCCCAAGCTGTTTATTTAATTTTCAAACAAAGATTAATGTTTTAGAATATTTTTCTGGAATTTATTTAAATATCATAATGTATTTTGTTTAAAATATGCTGAAAATATAATTATTTTTAGAAAAACGCTAAGATTTTACTAAAAAAATTTTAAAAAATTTGTAACGGTAAATCTGGGAGGGATATATATTATGTTTGCATTGCTTGTAATTTGCTTGTAATGTTTTCTTTGATTTTTCCACTTTTGAATATTTCTATAAAATACAAATAAAAATATATTTTTGAAAAAACTTTTGTTTACTTTCCTAACATTACAAATAATTAATATACTTTTTGAAAATGAAACTAAAATTAATATATATTAAAAGATGAAAATATTTCTATCAAAGAGTTTGTTAATTGACAATTAAAGGTTTCTGAGTTTTGCCTCACTTGACCAATAAAAAAGTGACCCGCACAAGGGTTAAACTGACTTATCAAACAATAATTCTAAAAGATGTTAAAGAAAATTCTAATAGTTTCTCAAAGAAGCCAAAGAAAAAAATCACATAAGGAAGAGTATATTGTTTTATTGTTATAGTATTAGTTAAATTCTGAACTTTGCTATAAAATGATCTCTAGCATATTTTAACAAACTTTTAATTAGTCATTAATATTATTTGCCACTGAAATAATCAACCTACATATGCCAACCTCAGATGTAGAACTATAAATTTTTATAATATTATTAAACTTATATAAAAAAGAAGCATTAACTTTTTGATTTAGCAGGACATTAGAATTTTGACTTTTGACCAATTCACTTCCTGGCAAATTTTTTCACAAGCATTATATGTTAAAATGCGTGTAAAATGGTATATTTTATTATAATAAATTTTTGCTGAATAATTTGTGCTAGAAGGTGGGAAATTCAAAATTCCCACTCTTATAATAAGCATAAGCCCATCCTGAACATGTTCAGCCATTGTCTGATTGCCAAGGCTGTAAAATGTTTGGCATTTTATGACATTGTTTATTTCAATGACCAAAAATGTGTTTATTTGTGAATTTAGTATGGTTTTAGATATTTTTTTAAAAATAATTTACAGTATATTTATTAGATATCAAAAATATAAATTATTAATAACTTATTTTGACTTGAAATACTTTATTTTCAAAAATATAATGTTATATTAGCAGCTAATGTGAATATAGCCTGAAGCAACTTACAGCTTAGTTTCTATGTAAGCAATCTACTTAAACTGTACAAGTATGAAAATATCATAGTTTTGCAATAAATATTCAAAAAATTTAAATTTTTAAAGCATAATTCATTAGATATAAAAGAAATAAATAATTATTTGTTTGGATGTTTAAAAATAATAAGAATCGAGAAATATTTTGTTGATTTTATAAACTGAAAATAATCTTTCTATAAATGATGTTGTGTAAAGTCTTTGTTTTGATTATGATCTCATTTTTTTAATATTTACAGAAACAAAATGTGAACAGTTAAAATTCATTTCAGTATTAAACAAAATTATCTAACAAATGAAGTCAAATTTATTATTTTCTAATAAGTAATAATGATTTTATCAAATATTTTATGTTGATATGTGAGACAAAAAATGTCAGAAAATGCTGAAATGGAGAGAGGTGTGCTGCATTGTGAGATGGTTAATACTGATTTAAAAATATTTTATAAAATTATCATAAAAGAAAAAAAATTATGAAAACTAACTTTTAAAGAAAAGTTTGTTTTCAAATTGTTTTATGTGAATAGTTTTTCCAAATTGTCTATTGTGGAAATAAATTATCTGATACATTTTTTAAAAAAGAAAAAATAGTTAAGCTTACATCATAGTAATTAATTATTTCATAAAAGTTAGCATCTGCCACTGGTTTGTTTGAAATTTTTTTTTTGTTTGTTTACTTTTTAAATTGTGAAAAATCAAATGGAATATGCATGTGCCAATACCATCATTCTCTGTGACTCAAGTTCCTTTTTAAAATGGTGAATAGCATGTTAAAATCAGAAAGAGATCTGATTTTTTTTATTAATATTTTTATTAATAAGTTTTTTCCCTCTCAGTTTATTAGATTGTACAGAAAAAATAAAGGAATAAATTTTTCATTGGCCAGAATGATTAATAAAATGGATTCAAAATCTTTTGATGATTTTACAATTTCAAGACCTTCATCTCGAAAATAAACATAACACCATATATTATATGTAAGTATTCAATTTTAGATTTTTTTATTATTTGTTATTGTTTTAAATTTTGTTATTATTTGATACATTTATAATTTACTAATGTGTTTGTACTATTGTGTTTGTGTATTATATAAATTACACTTGTATCCAAATATAACCAAAGTAGTGATTTATGTACAATGTAATAATGGAGTTCTAGTCCAAGTTTGAGGCAACCTTAATTTATAGACAATGATTCTCAAAAGGTTTAATAATTTATTAGTGTGTCTATATTTATATTAGTGTGTGCATACTTGCATGTGTATGTTTGTATAACAAGCAATGATTTTTGCATATAAAATTAGGTTATTATAGAGCAGTGCCATGTAAATTTTAAGCCTGATTATCAGATGCACAGAAAGTTGCATCTGATAAAGCAGTCACTAAATTTACTGTGTATAGTACCATGTGAAAATATAAATTCTTAAAACCAACAAGGAGAGTGTTCGAGTGGTGTGTGTGGAATTGTATGAAAGGAAAAAATCAAATTCTGATTCTTGCCTATGCTTTGGTACTCATGCTGTGGAGTCAGTAGTTTTCCATATCTTGAGTCATATTATTTTCAAATCTATATCTAGAAAATGAGCTATATAAAAATAAATGATCTCTGTGGGACAATAAATATAACAAGGTAACATCACTACTGTGCCCAAAAATATAAAATGAAAGGTGACTCATGTTATAGATATAGATAGTAGCCTTCAATTTCTAGTTTTGGATAGACAATAAGCCAATTGCTATAATTACAAATGCATATTTACATTCTGGAAATGCTTTATTTTGTATATTTTATTATTATAAACCTTTTTTCTTAAAGATGCCTTGAGATTTTTTAACTTTTGAAATACAAAATAGAAATGAAGAATACTTGTTATTACTTCTGTAAGTGCTAAAACTATGGATTATCTCAGATAAGAAGTATTATATATGGTTTGAATGAGAATTTTGTAAGGACTGCAAAGAAATTATCAATGAAAATGTAATTTTCAACTTACTTAATGATAAATTAGAAATTATGAACAAACAATAAAGTAATAATTTTTTTAGATGTTGAAATGTCTTTTTTCCTTACTTTTTTAATAATAATCACTACTTGTCTAAGCCTTCGTTTTTTTGTGAGTTTGTCTAGCTTCTATGGGTGTAAATCATTTTGATCTAACTTTATTAAAACTGAGGTTATTGTGAAAATTGGTCTCAAATGGCACTAAATACCCTGATTGTTTTAAAATCGCTCAAAAAGTAGATTTGTAATAATAAAATTATATAAAAAGCAGTTTAAAATTAAGATTATCCTTCTGACAATGTCTCCTTTGACTCTAATTGCCATTAAAATGCGTTTTAAAATTAAAAGAACTGTTGCTAATTTGAATTTGTCTGTTGTCAGCTCTCAAAGTGGTGAAGTTTAGTCAAGCATTGGTGGTCGAGAGGTGAGCGACAGCTGCTTTACAAGCAGTTGTCCCGGGTTAGCGGGTTTGCGTCCCGGCTGATGCTATGACACATGAGAAAAAAAAAGTGGTGAAGTTTCATTCAGTCGAACTTTTTTTTTTAAGGAATTTTATTATATATTCTCATCTCTGCTTATTTAATCTACCTTAATAAACAGCTGGGTATTTTATATATTACTTCAATGAAGAATAAAAGGACTTAAAGAGAGAAATAATTTCTTTACAGTAGGAAGAACTTTTTAATCTTATATATATATATATATATATATATATATATATATATATATATATATATATATATATATATATATATATATATATATAATGATGAATGCCTATAACACCACATCAATAACCAACACACACCATAATAATAATGTTAATATGCCCTACAAGTTTGCAATGTCAATTATATCTAAAAAATTATATACCACAATAATTGATTTTACATTACAATTAAATAAAATATAAATTGAAAAGAATTGGGGAAGTGTGGAGGTGTTTATTATATCTATAAAGATATTACATACGGGACAGAGAAAGGTGAATAACTCTGTGTGCAAAATTTAAAAATCAGATATATTAATCTTTAACTGAGGTTTAAAGTTTATATCTGTGCTAGAGATAATCTCTTGTTTCGAAAATGATTAGTAATGATCATTTGTGTATTTATCTGAAATGGATGGCATCAAAGTTGTGAGTGGAGGGAGTTTGACAATGGTAAATGAAAATGTAACAATTTACTCTAGATAAATACTTTGCATATAATAAAGATATATATGAGAGATAGTGACCTGGGCCAACTGATGAGTGCTGGTTCAGCATGAAATGCATCTTGGGGGTCATTTGTCTTTTATTATATCTTTATTTATATAAATTTGAAAAGAATTGGGGAAGTGTGGAGGTGTTTATTATATCTATAAAAATAAAAGCATTGCTAACTCAACCTTGCTATGCCACCAATATCAATATATTCTTATTAACTAAGTCAATTATAATAAGATTAAATACTTAATAATAGTAGTAATAATACAAAATCAATTAACCCTAATATATTTTTCCATTTTTACCAACTTAATATATTATTAAAAATAATCCTATTAAATAACCTTAAAAATTTCAATATCCAATCTTAACAATTTATAATATAAATGATAGATTCCTATTCGATGATTACTCAAACACAATTGACAATCACATTCAATTTTCTTCAGTTTAATAAAGCCAAATTGTTAAAATTTTAGACTATAAAAGCCAGAGTATGAAAAGGATTGCTAGTGTTTATTATAATCAAATATTAATATTAAAATTTATTATTTAAACTAAATTTACAACCCACTTTAACAAACTTTTAATATAATTAAAGCAAATCACTCAAATTTGTAACAGAATAAAATATATTATTATTACCATCTCTATAACTAAATAAAATTTTGATCTTTGTGGTTATATACTATTCAATATAATATTTACTTTAATCAATAATGATTTAAAATAATATATGCAAACATCTAATTGCAATTACATTTATTCATCTTCAATAATAATTATGTTTGTACCTTCATCACTCATCAAACCAATATATATGTAATTTCTACCTTAATATATCTACTACTTGTTACTAACAAAATAGTTGCAATAAGCTTTTAATTACTTATTGCATATTTAAGAATGTCAAATCAGTTAATTTATTGCTGTACAGAATCTATACCTGGTCAGATAATAAATATTAAATTCAATACAAAGAAAATGATATGTAACTATACTTTCTTACCAATCCTGTGTCTTGATTTCCAAATTAGTTTTATAATTGCTTCTAATGAATTATGTGGTATGGTCAATTAGTGAATATTGTCTCATCCAAATAGTAAAATGAATATAAAGCTTCATAAACACTAAAGTCAGAATTGAAGATAGAACTTCAATGGCTGATAAGATTGTTTAAGAATAAATGGTAGGTTTAGGCTGCAATTAAAATACAAGCATTTTATTATTGTGGTAAGATTGCTTCTAATATTTTGAAAGACTTTAGTCATAATTCTATTAAAACAATCAATGTAATTCTTCTAAATAATAATAGCCAATGAATCTGCTCTTCAAATGGGTGTTTAATGTTAAAAAACAAATGTTAGTTCATATATAAGAATTAGTTCTAACATATTCTGGATACATAAGAAGAGTAAGACTGCATTTGTGGAATACAAAGTATGACATTATCAAAAATAAAAATTAATGAAGTCTTTTAGGCTTTTTTTCATATAAATATCATATATATCAGCTATATATATTAATAATTATGCACAAAGGCCTTTTTAGCACATGGTTTATTGCTCTTCTCAAATGTTAAGCATTTATTTGAATGTTAACCAATTACCATAGACAGAACACTATCTAGTAATCTATAACAATATCAAAATAAAACATGAAGAAAACAGAATGCAATTATACTACAGAAATTCAAAAAAATGAGCTAAGTTATATAGAGTATGTTTTTATTTAATCTATAGATTATGTTCTTTCCACATTTATTGAATCTTTGTATCATAATTTGATTCTGTTTTATTCATGTTTTATTTTGTTGTTACTGTTATTTTACTTTCATTATAAAACATTAGCTAGTGTTCTACCTTCAATAATTGATTAATATTAAAAAAGATGCTTAACTTTTGAGAAGGGCACAAAACCATGTGACAAAAAGCAAGCTTTTCATATGTAATTATTAATATATTTATAATTATATAGCTGTTATATATATTTTTATTTATTATAAGTATGATAATTGTTAGGCATACAGCAAAAAACTATAAAATTCAAAAATAGTTCTAATTAAAAGTAAGGGAAAAATATAAATCTAGACAATTCATAAAGTTAAGTTTAATTTAAATAAGTAAATAGGCGATATAGAATTTTAAATTATGAGATAGGTACAGGTTATGCATATTGTAAGAATGTTTAGTTTTACTTATATGATGCATGTTTCATATACTTATTATAACCCATACCCAATTAATATAAAAGATGCTAAAAATAATAACCCATAAAAACAATTATTACATAACATCAGGTTGGTTAAATTTAATCATTAGTATATTAAAAATAGTATTGTAATCTTAATTTTCTATGCATTATTGCTATTGAATGCATATTTTGGCCATAGGAATGTTTCATTGGAGAAGCAATATATTGTACCAAGTTTGAATCATAGAAGATCTCAATTACTCTACACACTTGGTTTAACTGGGTTTAAACTGTATTTATAATAAATTTATAATCTTATGTTATAGATATACATGAATGAACCAGCAATTTGAGCAAAGTGGAAAATACTATTGATGGCAGAACCATCCATAATACCCACAGTCAGACCATGCTGTGCCATGCATAATGTGATCACATTTCCAGACTGTGGCTCATCTCAATTGCTAGATTCCAGCCCCCACTAGCTAAATCCTTTATTTGTTTCAGAGTAAACCCCAAGCACAAGCTAGTGTCAGAACTAATGAGTTTGGACAGTAGGCCCATAATCTAGCACTCGAAAAATCCCTTAACTAGCTCAGCTACTTGTAATCAATAATGAATTATTGTTTTAATTAGTGGCAAAAGAATTGACTGACAGATTAAGCTTTAAGTTTAAAAGTCAATTTATTTTAACTAACATTCATTATACTAATTTTAAATACTGTTATAAATCTTATTTAACTAATATAATACTTGTATAATGATCACGCACATATTAATTCACACACTATAATATCATATAACAAAGCATTAAATAATATTTGAAATTTAAAACACACACATCAATAGTTCGTCTATGTATGTATAGAGTTCATATTACTTGACTCTCGGAGGCTTTACAAATGTGTTGACTACTTTGTAAATGAGAATAAGAAAATTACCTAGTATTTTAGAATGCCGATACTTCTTGCTGTTTGCTGCTTCTAATAAAATATTTCTAACTGATTAGATTTGAAGTTTTTTGAGGAGGTTTAATGCTTATTCATTGGTATTATTCTTGGAGACAGTTAAACATTGGACAGCGATTCTTCAAGTTGTTATGCAGAGATTTTTCTATTCTGGGCAGATTGCTGTTTCACTGGAACTCAGGCTGGGGGAAAGTCATATGTTTCTGAGGGTTTTAACACTGCATTATTGACTGATTTAATCTCAACTTCACAATCTAAACTATTTTCTAAACAGTTTCTCAAACACAACTGATTGTCCAAAAAAAAAAATTGACTATTTATACATAAGACATGTTGTCATTTTGATATCCTCCAGCTATATTTTGCTGAAATTCTCTCCTTGTTTGAATTGCATTCCTTTGAGATAAGCTTTTAATCCTGTTGTTGGAGATATTAATTAGCAGACATTGCAACATAGTGTTATTTTTTGTTTAACTTAATACGCCATCGCTGAGTGTTTTTAATTTTTTAACTTTCATCTATTTCATTCTATTAAATATGCACATATATTATATTTACAATCGCACTTATATTCATCATTTACACACATATATAATTTAAGATCATTCATTATTTAGTTTTTAAGATGACCTTTTCCCCCCTAACTTAAATAAAAAGAGATTTATATTTTTAAACTTTAGTAACTAATAATAATAAAGAAAACTCTTTTAACTTCTTTTAATTTATCCTGTAACTATCAATTAATTGTTTTTAGCAAAAAAACTCTCTAAACTTAAAACCTTTAGTTTGATGTTTCTAAAGCAAACTCCCCTCCCCCTTCTAATTAATTAATTGTAACTTTTATTTCAATTACTAATAATAGAAAAACTCTTTGACTTCTAATTTTATGTTTCGAAAACAAACTGCAATAAAAAAAAAACTCTTAAACTTTTACATACTATTTTCTTTTAACGAAAGATTTTTAGTTTAATAATTTTTAGACAAAATTATTATGTGCTAACACAATGTTGGAACAATATATATATATATATGCAAAAAATGTTTACATTTTTAATGCATTTAGGTTACAAATGGCCTTAGTTTATGGATTCAAATAAAAAAATAAAAATAAGAAATAAATTCAAATATCTTGAAAGTTTTCAGACAAAGTCAACAGAGCTTATAAATACATGCTGTTTGTTGCATGCATGGAATAAAATAATTTAGTTCCTGTAATATCCTCTGCCCTGTACTCATAAGCCAGCATGCACTAAATAATTTTAACTACTGATAATTAATAATAATAAATGTTTTTTACAACAAACTGACATTAACATGTTTACAACAAACCAACATTAGTGTATTTAGGTTACATATATACTCTTACTAATAATTTAATATACGAATTACAATACTGGCCTTACTATTGCAACAAATTTAATATATTAATAATATGCTTACATAGTCTGGCCTTGTGGCTTACAACAAATAATAATAAAGCACAGACGGCCTCTATAAGTCCCTAGTTCCACTTTGGCACCTTCAGTGGTGGGGTTTACTGGATCATGAGTTCTGATTTCAGCCGACATGCTGTCTTCTGGTTACACTGCTATCTTGCGACGATTTTTTTGCTGTCACTGGGCCTTAAATACCGCTCTTCTCATCCATGCACAGGAGTCTGGGAAACCTTGTTTTGGGTCTGCATTCCAAACTGCTATATCTCTGACGTTTACAAGTTTTTGGCACAGAGGGGGGGGGATAAAACTGAAAATGCTTATCTCTTTTCTTATCTTTAGATATGTAACTTTAAAGTATTTAACTTTCTATTACTTGCTGATATTATTATAACACAATACAAATATGTAGCACACCTCCCCCAACTTCGGAAATTACCTTTTCTGAAGTTTAACAGTCCTTACTAGAAACAAATTCAGTTGTTCTCTTTTCTAATCTTACTTTATATACTGTTATTAATCTCTTCATTAACAAATTTTTTCAATAGCACCAATGTTGATTTATCAATTATGCACCATTTTCTAACTGCTCTATTTACTGCCAGCCTGGTAGATTTTTTTTTTTCCAAATCTACTCTCTGGTCATTACTTAACTGGCACTCTTTTTTACCACAAGTCTTGTCGATTTCTTTTTTCAAACTCACAACTTGGTCATTACTTAACTGGCACTTTTTTTTGCCATAAGTTTTGAAGATTTATTTTCCAACTCAAAAACTTGGACAACTTAAGAAATAATTACAATATCAAAACCACAATTAGTGCTATTTTACTATTGGCTATTCAGATTTCTTTTTTTAAATCTGCCGATCTGTTTAGAATTTAACTCGATTATAATCCAGTTACGAGATTCAAATGTTTTCGCAAACCTGTTTGTCTTGCACTGTCAAGATTATTATTTTTATGCCACTTAACAATGCCATTATAGATCCTGTGCGACCATTGTATTTACAACAATTTGTATTACCAAACATATTTTACTTCTACTTTAAACTGAAAATAAGTGTTTTCTAAAATGAAGTTACTATCCCAGTTACTTTCCATATCTAGATTACTCGTTTACTTTTCACACATTTTAATTTTAATAACATATATAAAATTATTTTACTTAAATCTACTTCATTTTAACTTTCAATAGTTACGAAACTACAACATAAATAAAATTCTTTTACTTAAAATCTATTTCATTTTAATTTTCAGTAGTCGCAAAACTAGCTTCAAAATTGGACTACATTTTCCACACCACCAGAACTAATTTCCAATTAAATTTCCTATTAATGAAACTAGGACTATCCTTATTATTACTTCATTACTACGAAACACAACCAGGAATGTCACCAAGTAAGTATAAATTTGCCTTTGAAAACTCTGCCAATTTTTAAAACTTCTATCCCTAACTAGGTTCAACTTTTTTGACTGCACCAATTGTAATATCCTCCACCTGGAACTCATAAGCACATAAACTAAATAATTTCAACTACTGATAATTAATATTAGTAAATGTTTATTTACAACAAACCAACATTAACATACTTACAACAAACCAACATTATTGTATTTAGGTTACATATATGCTCTTATTAATATTTTAATATACGAATTACAATACTGGCCTTACAATTACAACAAGTTTAATATATTAATAATATGCTTACATAATCTGGCCTTGTGGTTTACGGCAAATAATAATAAAGCACAGATGGCCTCTATAAGTCCCTAGTTCCACTTTGGCACCTTCAGTGGCAGAGTTCACTGGATCATGAGTTTTGATTTCAGCCAGCATGCCATCTTCTGGTTACACTGCTATCTCATGACAATTTTATTGCTCTCACTGGGCCTTAAATACCGCTCTTCTCATCCATGCACAGGAGTCTGGGAAATCCCTGTCTTGCTTTGGGTCTGCATTCCAAACTGCTATTTCTCTGAAGTTCCTGAGTTTCCCATGCAGAGGATGGGGGATAAAACTAGAAATGCTTATCTCTTTTCTTATCTTTAGATATGTAATTTTAAAGTATTTAACTTTCTATTACTTGCTGATATTATTATAACGCAATACAAATACGTAGCAGTTCCATAAGTATTTTCATAAAGATTTAAATATTTGAAATTATTTTTTAAAAAAAAAAAAATTGAAACTAGAAAAAAATTACGTACTTATGTATTAGACATGCTGGCCATGTTTGTGATGGCAGAAAGTTAAAGTTGTGATTTTTTAATATGTTTTTAAAAATTGTGACTTTTTTAAAATGCTATATTAAAAAGTCACAATTATAGAATTCTAACATTGTAAACACTCCTTCTTCCAATGGAAAAAAGTAAGGCATTCTGCTGTCACAAATACAGACAACATATCTAATATATAAATACCAAAAAGTAAATTCAAACTACTTTAAGAGTAATAAATAAAATAAATAATTGAATAGTTTGTGTGAGTTCCTAAGATATTTGAACACTGGAAGGGATGGACAGTTGAGTTACAACCATTGGATCTTTAGATCTAGATTCTACTACTGCACCAAATTATACAAATTAGAGAATTGTCATCTCCCCTCCCCCAATGGAGAAAGGTACAGCATTTTGCCATCACAAACATTAGAAATGGGTCTAATATGTAAATACCTTCATTGGAGAATATGACTCATGCATGTTGCTAAATTCAGCTTATATGGTTAATGTTAAGTATGGAATATAACAATTGTATATCATTAGAATTGATTCCAATGGTAAAACCAGAAAATTAAATAGCCTAAAAATGATGGAAAGGATTAGGTATGTTTAGAACTTGAACACAGACTTTCAATCCCTTCAACTATCCACTCCATCTTATATAATTGATATACATGACCATATCCATGTGAAAAAGATAAATGATCTTCTATATGTGTATTTCATGCTGAATCAGCATTCATCAGTTGGTCCAGATCATCATCTCCTACACACATATATAATCAGTGCTCGGTTTATATTAAGATATCAAATCTTCAAACTTTAATGGACATGCTTCAATCTTCTCCACCCACCAACTCTTCAGCCATCCTTATTATTGAAAATCTGATGATGGAATGCTCAAATCCCTTACTATTGCCAATATTGTTGTTATATCCATGTTGATTTTGTCACCCTGACCCCTCACATATACGACCTTAATATGTCCATTCAAATATACAGAAGAGGGATGAGCAGAATTTAGGTTGAATTTGATTATATGTATATGTTGGAAATGATAATCTGTACCAACTGAAGAATACTGGTTCATTACGAAATATGTATATTCGAAATCAGTTATCTTTTTCAAATGTATGTGCTCATGTGCATTGATTACATAAGAGGAGTGAATAGCTGAAGGTAGTTTTAAGTCTGTGTTCAAATCTATTCTAATTTCATCTAAAAGTTCAGTATATATATATTATGCTAGTAGTTTAATTATTAGTTGCGTTTAGTAACATCAATTTTCATTTAGTCACTATCATAAATATTCAATCCACAATCATTTAATAATAGTCTAAAAAGTTATTTTTAATCTTTATTCACTAATATAAATTGCTTTGTTTTCTACAGTTTATTGTATGCGAATTTATATTGATCTTTTTTTTCTTTTTTTATAAAAAGTCTATTCGTAAAGAGACAAATTACAGTTAACCAAAATATATATAAAGAAGTTTTTCATTCTTTATTCAAACAAACAATTAAAAAAAATGTTTCTGATAATAATTTCCTTTAAAAAAAAAAAAAAAGCCTTAGTATAGCAAGGATTAAATGAAGTTATCAAAAAGAGAATTTAAAACATTTCTTAATAAAGAATAGATTGAACTGTTTATTACGATTTATTTTGAGATAAAAATATATTATGAATGAATTAAGGCACGGAAATATTAATAAAATGAAATAATTGGATCCATATTTATTATTATTATTATTTTCTATAGCTAACGCTTGTTCGAGTATTTTTTTTTAATACTTCAAATAAAAAATTTTGAAATAATGTCTAAAATGAGAATAAATTTAATCTGAATTTATAACTTATTATCATGTTATGTTAGGGGACCCAAATCCACTCTCACATACTCTCACATATGTATATAATTAGAGCGATTTGAACACAGACTTTCAAGCTCCCTTAAGCTCTTTACTCTATTTCATACAACCGATACACATGAACACACACATGTAAAAAAAAAGACCCAAATATTCGTATTTCGTGCTGAACTAACACTCATCAGTTGGTTCAGATCATCGTCTTTCACATACATATACAACGAGTGCTCTGTTTACATTAAGACAGCAAATCATCAAACTTTAGTGGACCGGCTTCAATCTATTCCATCCTCCAATTCTTTAGCCAACCATATCATTGAAAATCTGATGCTGGAATGCCTAAATCCCTTGTTGATGCCCACATTATTGTCATGGCTATGTTGACATTAAATCATGCTGACCCCTTTGTCCACTTAAATACACTGAAGAGAAATGAGCAGGATACGTGCTAAATCTGTAACATTTGAAATACAGGCATTCTTCATATACCTGGATTTTAAATGTTATTAAAGGCGATTTGAACACAGACAGTCAAGCTCCCTTTAGCTCGCCACTCTATCTCATATACCTGATACCCATGACCACCCCCAAAGTGAGAAAGATAAATGATTTTCAATATACCCATTTCATGCTGAATCAGTACTCATCAATTGGTTCAAATCAGTATCTTTTACACACACATATATAATCAGGGTTTGGTTTATATTAAGATAGCAAATCTTCAAACTTTAATGGACAGGTTTCAATCTATTTCCCCCTCAAACTCTTCAGGCATCCATAATCTGATGATGAAATGCTTGACAATAATATTGGCATCAATAAGGAAGTTGATCATTCCATGAGCAGATTTTCAATGATATAGATGGCTGAAGAGTTGATGGATAGAATAGATTGAAGCCTGCCATTAATGTTTGGAGATTTGCTATCTGAATATAAATTAAGCAATGATTACATACATGTATGGGAGATGATGATCTGAACCAACTAATAAGTGCTGGTTCAGCATACAATACATATATTGGAAATCATTTATCTTTTTCCACATATAAGTCATGAATATCGATTGTATAAGATAGAGTGGAGAGCTGAAGGGAGCTTAAAAGTCTGTGTTTAAATCCCCTTTCATTCAATTAAACTCCTATATGAAGTATGCCTGTATTAAAATATTATATATATATATATATATATATATATATATATATATATATATACTTATATATATATATATATATATATATATATATATATATATATATATATATATATATATATATCTTCTTAGATAGAAAAAAACTGTTGAGATGCAACTAAATTATGTATAGAGTTTTTTACTAAATGTATTGTATAAAGCTAAATGGAACTTTTATAATCATAAAATTTCTAACATAACATTTAAATCTACAACAAACCTTTAAAAATCATTTTATATGTGTGTGAGCTTGTATGTAAAGAAGACAGACCAGACATTTATAACCTATAAACTAAAAATTGCATCAATTTTGGTTTAAAGGAGATTCAACTATTTTGATTTGTGGTCGAGAGGTCAGCGTGACTGCCTTGCATTTGCAGGAAGTTGCCCGGGTTGCGAGTTCGCGTTCTGGCCGATGCTATGACACTTAAAAAAAAAAAACTATTTTGATTTTAGATTGCAGTAAAAATTTTTAATTGGTTCTTTGTGTGGTCATATTTGTAGCTGAAGTTTATATATATATCTTTTTAAATGATTAATATTTACATATTGAAGCTCGTGAAAATTTTCTAATTATATATCTAAATCTTTACCCCACTTGTTAAGCAAGAATATTGCATAAAGAATAAATAGTTATAATGATATCCTATGGAAAAAATGGGCTTGTTACTCCAGGTAAAAATTACATTATAAGATGTGAACAAACAACTTAACCTAATATATGTACTAATTTAAAAACTTCCTTAATGTGTATTATATGCTTGTGTAAACTGTGCTATGTGTATTATGCAAGTATGTATTTAAAATGTGTATGTATGATAGTGCAATTTAAATCTATGTAAAAACATCTTAAAGTTGTTTTTTTAATGATTTATTTATTAATCATAATTATCTAATTTTCTGAGTCATGAATTTAGGTTCATTGTTATCTTCTAAATTATTTGATAATATTGGTTTTTTGGAGGAGTGGACTAGATAGATGATAGCTGAGGATCTCTAGAGACAAAAGTTTAGAATAGATGTTTGATCTGCTTCTTGGATTTTGAAAAGTTTGGATACACTTACAATGGTTTGGGCATTTTGTTTTATTTTGTATTTGTTTTTAAAACTAGTGGTGATAGTAAATGATGAATAATCCCATAGAAGAACATATATTAAGAATTCCTTTTCTGCTTTCCAATAAACTTAAGATTTTCATTTCCAAGCTCAGAGATTTTTTTTATTTTTTCATGGTCATATCAGTTGCAACCATGATTCTAACTGAAAATGTATGTAGCAATAAAGTTTTAAGCACAATTACTAGAACAAAGTGCATCTTTTAACTGTCCAAAAATATAGTACTAGCAATTTTAATTTTTTGTGTTTTTCCACACAACTGTTTCTTATTGCACTGAAAAAAAATCCATACTGAAATTTTATTTTTTCTCAAATTTGCACTACTATATTATATTACTTACATGAAATTATTTAGAATTTAAAAATGTTTAATAACAACTTATTTAATTGATCATAAATACTTGTTATTTATCATTAATGTTAGAGTAGCAAAATTAACATACTATACATTATGAAAACGTAATCGTAGTTAATTAAAAAAAAATATTCTGAGGCATTAAAAAAAGAAAAAAAGTCTAATGTATTCTGTGTTTGCATATTGTAATCAATATTTAGGGCTCTTTTACAATATGCATTATGCAGATCTAAATAAAATTCACTTTATATACAAATGCATCTGTGATATTTTTTTTTGCCACAAGATGTTGATTTTTATTGAGTGTGATAGACATGTTTTTTGAAATGACTTAAAAAAATTTGATTAGTGCAGTCTAACTGTTTAAATAAATATTAAAGATATGAATCAGTTTATATGTACACAATTTTGCATATGTTTTTTAATAGCAAAAATACATTTACGTTAACGGTTTTATGCTTCAGAAATTTTCATTTTTTTTCGAATTCTACATTTTTATACACAAGATGTTTTAAAATCAAGCAAGTAGACTGTGTTAATTTAAATTTTAATTTCGTAACTTCTGATCATACAAAATTCATTATTATGAAATCGTTTTTTTTTTTTCTAAAATAACAATTATGATAACTAAATTACAATATGATGGTCATTATTTTTGCCAAGCAAAGAACTGATAGGAAAAATTTTAATTCATAAAAGTGACTAAATACAGTGAAAGCTTTTAAGCTAATGCACACAGTTTGAAATTTAATATGGTATTAATGTATTTGGTTGTTATGTGCTATTAAAATATGATTTTGATTATTTATTATACTGAATGAAACAATTTAGGGGGGGGGGAGGTCATTAATGATGAAAATCTTTACTTTGGATATATTTTTAATAAAAAAAAACTTATTGACTTGCAAAGACGCTGTGGAAAAATTAAATAAAATACCGTACTGTACATTTATTAATTGTATTTTAAGTTTATAACCAAAATATTTTATATGGCACTAATATTATGTATTGTAATGTGTCCTATGAATAGACCCTGTACTACACAGTTTCAATAGAAAGTGTCTATTTTGCTTTTGGATGAAATAGTATTAATAACTATCCTATGATGTCATTAATTTTACAAAATGGCCACCAAAAAATTTTTATGTAATTTTTTTACAGTCATTAAAATGAATAATGAATTGTTAATCAAAATACTAGATACAAATTGATGATGATCTCTATCATGAATTCTTACACAAAAGACAAACTCTAATTGGGATATAGATGTATATATGTTCTGTTTTTGATAAAAGAAATAATACATTACATTTATACCATTTAAGTTTACAGAAAGTGTCTGAAAAGTAGAAGAATATTAAACAAATTATTGATATATGAATAATAATATATTTTAGCATATGGATCAGTATAATAGCTCTTCCATGTTCAAATTTTTCATTATAAGCTTTTATACAGATATAAAAATTCATACATGTAATACAGAGAGCATACTAATAGCTCAAACAAGCTCTTAATTGATAAATGTGATATCAGATAACACTTAAAATCTCTATCCAGAACCTTCCCATCTCCAAACCAACTGGTTTTGAGCTTATGGCTCACGTTAGTGGTGAGCCAGAATATTTGGACATAAGATCTAAAATATCAACTCAAAATCCAACATTTATTTCATACGTAATATTTAAGTAGAAACTCTGAAATTTTTGGACATGAAAATGTCTTTAAATCCAGCTATCAAACTTAAATAGCTATATGTGACTGAACTAAATTCAGATCTACCACTTTTTTAATAGCCTCAGCATAGCCAAAGCTTTAAAAGTAAAATTATAATAATCAAAAAAGCAAGTCATATATAATGTGACATTACATTTATAAGCTTGTATTTACAAAAATGTAATACAGAGAGTGTATTAAATTTTTGTAAATACAAGCTTATAAAGGTAATGTCATGTTATATATGACTTGCTTTTTTGATTATTATAAAAATTCATATATTGAACTTTATATACATGTTTAACATCTCTGTTATTTATTAAAGTCTCATTATTGATACATTTACTTCATAAATTTCTACACACAGATTAATATGAAACACATTTTAAATGATATTACTTTTTTTTTTTTAGATGTTTCTAACCACTAAACACCACATAATCACCATTTTTTATGCTTGCTCATAACTGTTATTAAAACAGGCAAAACTCTCCATACAGTATTGCCACTCAATGCCCTGAGTGGCACTATTGTATGGAGAGTTTTGCCTGTTTTAATAATGTTTCTAGCCACCAGTATAAGAATTGAACCACTGGCATTTAGAAAAATAAATACCAAATTTAAAGAGACCTTCTAAATGATTTTATATTATCAAAGATAAACAGTCAGTAAAAATTGTATACTCTACTGTGATAATTTATAAGTACGTAATTTATTTGTTGACAATTGCCTTTGGCAAAATAGCCTACATAATTAGAGTGTCACCTTACCTTCAGCATTTGTGAATCTAAAGGACACCAGTTGAAATTTTATGCTGCTTGTCATTGGTCAGGATCTGATTAATAGGAGAGAATAATATAACTTGAAATATGCACGGTATTCTAGTCTACATGCTGTTATTGATAGTTGAACATGTTTACAAATATATATATATAGAAAGTTTACATTTTAACAATTTAATTAGTTGATGGAAATCGTAGAACATAGGATTGTAAGCAAATTAGAATAAATCTGTTTTGTCAATTTATTTTTAATTTCATGTGAAATAGATATCGTATCAAGTTTTGATTTACAGTAAATTATTTGATTACTCGCAACCAATGCATTAATTACAAGAATATATAATGGAGGAAATATGAGCTAATGGGATCACGTGATCGTGCGATGTTATAGTGGTTTAATATAATTTAAAGTGTGAATATATATTACCTTTAATATTTATAATTTTAAAGGCATTTATTTTATTCTTCTTTATATAAATGATTCATTACTTAGAAAGTTTAAATGATAGATAAAAGTGTTGAAGCATTAAATACTACACATCATTCATGTTCACATACTTCTTCAATAATGTTTATCATTGCCATATATAGCCTCTGCTGTCTAATACTTTCAACTAGGAAGTGCCCTAAGCCTTAATATTTAATTGAGGTAAATGTTCCTATACAAAAAAGTATGTAAAGTTCAGAAGCTGATGGAATTACACATCAGAAGACTAATCATTTATCTACTAATGTGCATCTTTTTAATATTCGTGATTTATATTAGTTTTTTAATGAATGCATATTAAACATAGTAGAGGTAGCCATTTTTGTTTAAACTATCTAGAAATACTAATAATCCCTATTGAAGAAGGTTTAATGATATATCAGTGACCATTCAAATAAATAGCTTAATATATGCAAAGTTTACAATCTATAAACTGGCTCTCTTCTTTTCAAAATCTTCCTACTTTTTGTATATTCATAAGAGATATCAATTTTTAATGTAGCCATTGAGGATATACAATTGAATATAAAGCAGATTATTAACCTTTTAGAGTGGATGATGGCTTCAAACAACACATTCATATTTTATGATGAAATCAAAAAGAAATTCTGCATTCAGAGTCATACTCATCTTCATATGGCAAATTTGCCAATTTTATATCAACATAAATAAAGAATCAATATCTCAAAATCAATTCATTTCAGGTTGAAAGAAAACCATCAATGTTTTTATACTTTTGATTTCTAGAGATCCAGGAATTTTTGCAAAACTTTAACAATTTCTTTATATTATTTGAAAAGAAAAATAGAAAAAGATCATGAAAAGACCAAACTTTACAAAATTGATCCTAGGTTTTGATCCTTTCTATGAGGATTTGGTGGGTGGTGATCTTCTGTAAATGAATTACCACTGCTTTTGCCAATGAGATTATAATTCTTAGAATAACAAACTTCTCTATCATAATGTTCTTCTAATCACAACTTAATAAAATCAATAGATATTGAAGAACATGAGTTTGTCACTGAATGTTTTAATCAGAAAAAATCCAGGAGGAGATAACACTCTCAAAGCTTCTAAAAATTTAGAAGCTGCAGTGAAATTTTGATGGCAAAATTATTCACTCATATTTTTTATACAGAAATAATTTCAAAAATTTGGTATGGAAATCAACTATAGCAACCTTAAAAGCTAATAAAACCTAACAAGAATCAAAAAACTATTATTCCATAATATTATTTTGCATTCCTTACAAACCTCTAGTGAAAGAACTGTAATGAAAATTAGCCCTGCAGTTGAAAACTGTTTACCTTAAATAGGGTGGATTTATACCAGGACAAAGATATTATGACCAAATTCCATCACTAATTACTCATACTGAAAAAGACTTTCAAAATAAGATAAAGATTAGGCCACCTTTTTGACCTAATTTCAGTTTATGAACTTGCTTGGAAAAAAAGACTTTAAAAATTTTAAATTCAGAAAAACTATTCTTATTTGATAAAAATGCTTTTTAAGAGAAAAATTCAGATGACTTTTGAAATACAAAATTTTTGAGGATGGCCTTAAACGTAACTTAGTTTTTTCACATAAATGATTTCCCAGAAATAGAACATAGTAAACTATGTTGATAACATTTTTATGGTTTCATAAAAGTTATCTTTTCCAAAAATATAAATTTTTCTTAATAAGAATATATAAGCAAATATTTCATCTAGCGCCATGCTTGCAATTATATTTCATTCCACTATCAGCCTTTCAAGCTAATTGAGCACGTGCCTTTTGAGAGTATTAAATAAATGAATACTCTCCTCTTCAATCCAAGATATAGTATTTATGCAGGGATTCTTTTTATTCCTGCATAAATACTATATCTTGGATTGAAGAGGAAAGTATTCATTTATTTAACACTCTCAAAAGGCGTGTGCTCAATTAGCTTAATAAGAATATGAAAAGTTTAAAAATCTTTCTCAAAAACAGGCCTTATTTGCAAAAATAATATGCTCAACTTCTTTCAGATTAAAACACAATCTTAACTCATGTTATTAACATCATAGTCCA
This sequence comes from Epiperipatus broadwayi, assembly GCA_028023455.1. NCBI lineage: Eukaryota > Metazoa > Onychophora > Udeonychophora > Euonychophora > Peripatidae > Epiperipatus > Epiperipatus broadwayi. The sequence goes on from JAQFVV010006243.1 coordinate 2,809,956, forward strand.
TGGTTTTCATATATCAAAAGAACTGAATTCTAAAATAATTTCCACAATGATTTCCTTGGAAAGCTGAATGATACTAGTAAGGACTGTGAATAGAATACTCTATGAGTAATTTTTAAGCACTAAAATATTGTTCTTTTGAATATAGCATCTCTGTATAGAGAACAATTACTTGTCAAGCATAGGTGGTGTAGTGGTTAGCATAGCTGCCTTCCAAGTAGCTGGCTCAGGTTTTCACTTCTCGGTTAACACATTTGACATATGAAAAAAAAGGACTTGCAAATAACTTGTGGATATATAATAATATACTAATATGAGAAATATTATTTGCACCTTAATTTAAGACAAAAAGTCACAATTGAAAACAAACTTCAAATCAAGATATCTTTTCTGGATATTCAATCAAGCAAACCTTCAAACAATCAAACAATTATGATTCAAAAATGGAATTTTCAAGTGCAAACATATTTTTTTAATAGATTCAATTATGAATGTAACTGCATTTGATTTTCATGGACAATATCAAAGACTCATCAACAGCTTAAGACCATTCACGAATAGTATACTTTAGAAATAGAATTTAACAGTATTTAATTTATGTGGTTAAGACCAAGCACAACCCATGAATCCCATAGTTTTATGTAAATAAATTGTATTATTGCTTGTGATGGAGCTTATGGGAAGTTTGAGCTGAGCTATAAGCCATGATCCATGGCTATTAATTTCCAAAGACTATCATTTTATCCCTGCATAAAATCTGACAGGGCACTAATCTCATTATTAATGACTTCCAATTCTATACATATCAGTGGCAGATTTGTAAGATTTTATAAAAACACTAAAGAATTTAATTCCTGGTTGAAATCTTGCAGATTATATTGTTTGTGAATACTTAATTATCTAAAAAAAAATAATTCATAGCTAAATAAATAACCATAAAAATATTTATTGGTTTATTTATTTTTATTTAAAAATTTTAATTGTTTACCAATAATAAATTAAATGAATAAAATATTTTAAAAAATGCAAATAGAGAGAAAATAGAAATAATTAAAAAACCGTGAATACCTTATGTCAATATTATTTTATTTTTTACTAGATGAAAAAAAATTTTAAAAATAAATATACACTTCATTAAAAATAAAATCTCCCACAAATAAAATATATTATGAATTAAATTTATATATATATATATATATATTATATTGACAGTGGGCTATCCATAACTCATATATTATATTGACAGTGGGCTATCCATAACTCATATATGTGGTTCTTTGACACTCAATGCTGGTTTATAAAAGTAATTGGGTGAACTTTTTTTGCATTGCAATTAATACAAAAGCTAAATAAAAATTTTTAATGTTTCATATTTTATTTTTTGCAGTCTCATTTAACATTAAAACAATACAAATTTACATAATTCTCTTTAGATGCTTGCAAAATTCCTTACAGTATTATGGCATTTTACACCATCCTCACTCAAGATGGGTTAAAATGAATAAGCTGATTATAGCAAAGATTTTATTTTATATAGGCATATTGAATTTTTTAGTATTTATTCTAGAATATTTTGATTATTATATTTATGTTGTTTGAGATTTTATATATATATATATATAAACAAACACTGAAGTAATTAATAATATAGCAATTTATATATATATATACAATTGTGGAAGGCACTATCGTTCACATATGTACTAGAAAATTGACAAAAATCAGGCACATAATAAGTTCAAGCCCTACTTTACACACATTCAATAATTATTGATTCATTTAAAGAATAATCTCTAGCCATAGATAGACCACATATAATTTTAAAACAATTATTGATGGAAGAGTGTGTGCCAATTTTTTAGCTCATGTATGAAGATTAATTCCTTCCACTATATATATATATATATATATATATATATATATATATATATATATATAATTGCATATATATATGAGGTTAGGAGATATAAAGTTTTGAAGAAGATTGCTAGGACAATCGAAACTGTAAGAAAGGGTGGTAAAGTGTTGTGCAACAATAGAAAAGTGTTAGAAATGAAAAACTTTCTCTTTCTGTTATATATAAACTAAACTTAATACAAATAACATGCAGATTTAAAAAACAAGCTCATAATAAGTTCAAATCTAATAATAGGTGGACCACTTATGGTTTTAAAATAATTAATGATGAAGAGAGTACATATCAATTTTATTTTCTAATGCATGTGATAAGACTAGTCCTTCCACAATTTTACATATAAACATTGAAATATAAAGGTTTTTTTCTTTCAGTGTAATAATCTGGATAAAATTTCAGCTTTATTGTAAGAGCTAATAATCAAAACTGGAAATGCAAGTTGAAAGAATTTCAAGCCAAAAGTAGAGGTAATTTTAGCTTAATGCTCTACCTGATATAAAAGTTGTAAATCAGGTGTAAATATTTGATTTGAATGAAAATTTGAAATGCAACTTCTTTGAATTTTCACAAGCATAGGATTTAAAGATGTAAATATTTAAATAAAATGGATTTTTTTTCCATTTGATAATCTAAATAAAATTTCATCTATAAAATTGTTAGCAGGCAACAATTACTTAAAGCTGGCAATGCATGTTAACACCATGCCATTTAGTAAAAGTATTTGACCCACATTGACCAAAAGTAGAATAGTTTAATATTTTATCTAATATATATATTAAAAACCAGTCCTTACTTAAACAACCCAATATCAATAACAATCAACAATTTCAAACTGTTGTCAAGGAAAATCTCCTTTTAACAATAAAGGTGAAAATTACCATATAATACTAAATTGCCCAAGCACTTTTGTATTGTTACACACTTTATTTACCACCCTTTCTTACAGTTTACAGTTTCAATTGCCGAGCAATCTTCTTTAGAACTTTATACCTCCTAACCTCAACTGTTACCAGTGCTTGGACAATTTAGTATTATATTGTATACAATTTGGCAATGCAATAAGAAAGAGTAGTAAAGGTGAAAATTGTTAATTGTTATTGATAATGGGATTGTCTAACTGTTGATTGGTTTCTAATGATTACTTACAAACCCATTTAGCTTCGAGCATTATTGCATTTATTATTTAAGTAATATATATATATATATATATATATATATATATATATATAATATACTTATGCTAATTAAATGCTCATATATATTGTCTATACTAAACTTAGTGTAATTAAAGGACTTGAATTCAGACTCTCAAGCTTTCCACAACTATCCACTCTACCTTACACAACCAACACACATGACAACATACATGTGAAAAAAATCATTTAAAATGATCTCCAATATTCGTATTTCATGCTGAAACAATATTCATCAGTTGATTCATATAACCATCTCCAACACATATATACAATAAGTACTCAGTTTATGTTAATTTAACATATCTTCAAACATTAATGGACAAGTTTCAATATTTTCCATCCTCCAATTCTTCAGTCATCTATATCATTGAAAATCTGAGGGTTGAATGCTCAAAGTTCTTATTGATGCTAATATTATTACCATACCCATGCTGACTTTAAGTTATTCTGACTCCTCAAAAATAGAACTTTAATATGTCTATTTAACTATACAGAAGGGGGATGGACAGAATACTGGCTAAATATGTAATATTTAAATGCAGATATATTGGCTATATTAAACTTAGTATAATTAGGAGACTTGAACTCAGACTCTCAAACTACCCACAACTATTCACTTGATATTATGCAACCAGCACACATGAACACATGAATGTAAAAAAAATCTCCAATATATTTATTTTGTGCAGAAACAGCATTTATCAGTTGGTCTACAGCACCATCTCCCACCCTCATATATATATATATATATATATATATATATTCATTGCTCAGTTTATACTAAGATAGAAAATTTAATGGATAAGTTTTATTCTTCTTCACTCTCTAAGTCTTCAGTCATCCATATCATTGAAAAGAATTGAATGCTCAAAGCTGTTGTTGATTATACCCATCTCTTTTCTGTATAGTTAAATGGCACCTTAAGGACCTATTTGTGAGGAGTCAGAATGATTAAATCAACATGGTATGATAATAATATTGGAATCAACAAGGGCTTTCAGCATTCAATTCTCAAGTTTTCAATGATATGAATGATTGAATAGTTGAAAGTTGGAGAAAATTGAAGCTGTCCATTAAAGTTTGAAGATTTGCTATCTTAATATAAACTCAGCACTGATTGTATATATGTGTGGGAGATGATAATCTGGACCAACTGATGAGTGCTGGTTTAGCATGAAATACGTATATTGGAGATCATTTGTCTTTTTCACATGTATGTAGTCTTGTATGTCAGATGTTTAAGATGGGTTGGATAGTTATGGAAAGCTTGAGAATCTGAATTCAAGTCATATATTTCTAAATGTGTGTGTGGTCTTAACTAACCAAACCAAACTTTATGTAACATTCCAGCACCAAGCTGACAGAAAATTATCATTTGTGAAAGCTACCCTAGATATATATAGCATTAACAAATCTAGTAACTTTTAAACAAGAGTGAGACCATTACAATACAGACGAAAGTCCAGCCTCATTTATATGCAGCCTAATTCAAAATTTCACAGGAGTCCATTATTTACTCATTTAAAGACTGCATGGACTTTATAATTAGTGACTAAGTAATGAACTTGTCTCTGAAAGTTTAAATTTGCCATATAAAAATAAAGTTGAGCTTTCATTTGAATTGTTATGGTTTCATCCTTGTTTAAAAGAGTTACCAGATTTTCTAACCTATATTGAGAACAGCTAATATAAAAAATTTATGCTAATTAAGAAATCTAATACAATATTGAATGCTATTATTGATTAAGACTGGAGATTCCATATAGCATTTAAAATAATGCTGTATTTATTAAAAATATACTTTGTGCTTAGGTATATTTTTAAATATTTTTATACAGTGTTTGACTAAAGAAAGAGCTTTGCTAATTGCTTTACAAGTTTTGTGATAAATGCTTAGCAAGAGAAAACATTTAAAAATCTCTATCTGAAAACCACATCCAATCCCCTGACCAATGGTTTTATGCTTTTGGCACTCTTCAGAGAGGTGCTAGGGTAGTTTCAGACACTAGATCTAAAAATACCAACCCAAAACCAGCATTTAATTACGAGTTAACTATTGAATAGAAAATCTGAAATGTTCAGACACTTAAATGTCTTCAAACCCAGCTTGTTGAGCAATTGGCAAAGTTCTTTGTTTATATTTTACAAGCTTAAAAAAGTGGGGACATGTGATATATGACTCTATTTTTTATTTTTATTGACTGATGACATTTTATTAGTAATTGTATATTGAACTATTAATCATCTAGTTGAATTTTTAAATCAGTAGCAACTCTCTCCATACCATAGTGCCACCTAGTGCAAACCATAATAATCAATGAATGCTAAGTGACACTATTGTATGGAGAGAGTTACTACTGTTTTAACAGATTGTGTAAGCATATGAAATGATCATGTGATATTTTAGTGATTGAATTCTTACATTTTTTTTTTAATTCAAATTTTATTTAAACCATTCTAAGTATACAGAAATATTAGTTAGTATAAAATATAACATTTGAATGGTATTTTTCTTCTGTCTTAGTTACTGGCTTTAAACTATCTCACTTGAAATTTCAATATTCATAAATGTAAAGGCAATCCCTTTGCTAGATGAGGACTAGAGAGTCCAGCAGCATCAGAATAAGAAAAAAAAGTACCACTTAAAACAATGTGTTCTATACTAACCTATGTGGTATTATTCACTTACATGTGTTTGAAAAGATTTAAGTAAAATTTCAATTTTTTTAAATACATTTAACAATTCAACTAAATGATGGAAATAGCCCAACATATCATCACAAATATATATATATATTGAAAATGTTTAGAATGTTTGTTCTTGCTTTGCATCTCTCAAACATCTGAAAGTTTATTGTATGGGTTTTAAACCAAACAAATTTGACCATACTTATTATTTGTATTTTTATTTGAAATACAGGCATTCTTCATATATCTGGAGCTTAATTGTAAACATAGGAGATTTGAACTGAGACTTTCAAGATCCCTTCAACTATCCACATTATCTAATACCACTGATACACATGTCCATACATGTAGAAAAGATAAATAATCATCAATATATGTATTTCATGCTGAACCAGCACTCATCAGTTGGGCCAGATTATCATTACCCACATAAATATATAATCAGTGATCAGTTTAAATTAAGATATCAAATATTCATAGTTCAGTGGACAGGCTTCAATCCACTCCAACCTCTAACTTTTAAGCCATTTATTCTATTGAAAATCTGATAATGGAAAGCCCATCTCCCATACTGATGCCAATATTATTGTTATAGCCATGTTGACCTCAATTCACTCTGCCCCCTCATGTATAGGACCTTATCCATTTAATACCTAGAAGAGGAATAGCCAGTATGCAGGCTTAAGGTGTAATATTTGAAATATAGGCATTCTTCATATACCTGGAGCTTAATTGTAAATATAGGAAATTTGAACTCAGACTTTCAGGTACCCTTCAGCTATCCTCACTATCTCATACCACTGATACACATAACCACATTGAGCACCGATTATATATATGATTGGGAGATGATAATCTGGACCAACTGATGAGTGCTGGTTCAGCATGAAATACATATATTGGTATTTATTTATCTTTTCTACATGTGTGCGGTCATGTGCATTAGTGGTATGAGATAGTATGGTTATTTTTATTATTGTACATATTGAAATTTCTGATTTAAAATTTCTCATTTATTTACTTAAAACTGGTAAATTGATTGAGTCAAAAAGAATCTATTTTTGATAACACTTCAGAATATATTTGCTTGTTTAAATGAACTTTTTGGTAAAGGGCTGAAACTAATCAAATCTGTTACTTGTCTTTCTTATTTTATTCTAATAGTTATTGTACATTATATTATAGCAAGAATTTGTTTTTTATAAATATATTAAATAATCTCAATAATACCCCATATTGTTTAATATATTTATAAAAAATATTACATGTGGGAAAGAGAAGTGTGGATAACTTTACATATTTGTGTGCATACTTAAAAAAACAGATATATTAATATTTTACTGAGTTTGAAGTTTATATCTGTGAGAGAGAGAATCTCTAGTCTAGTAAATGATTAGTAATAATCATTACTGTATTTATCTAAAGTGGATAGTATTAAAGATGTGGATTGAGTTAGTTTGACCATTGTAATTCAAAATGTAATTTGTTATTTTCTATAATTTATATGAAATTTAAACCTTTTTGCTTGTAAGAAGTTTTTTTAACGTGTAATTAAAATGAAAAGTCATTTTTTAAATATATATTTTTAATTTAAATAAATAAAAATACTAGACATTATTATATAGAAATGTATAATAAGGAAATTTATAATTCATAAGTTCAATATTAGCGTTTACTTGTGGATTTTCTGCTCCAAATTATGATTTTTAAAATTACTCGTTTCTCCTTTAGTATGCAAATGTGCCTGGCTTTGAATTGTCTAATTTTAAATCATATAGCTTTCTTCTTAATTGAGATCAAAAATAATATATAAATAAGTTTTAAATGATTAACTGAATTGTAGTATATGCTATAGAATTAAGAAACTATTCTTTACCCTATGAAAGTAAAAAATAGTCATATATCACATAATCTAATTTTTTAAGCTTGTAAATAAAAAATGATGTGTATTTTGACCCAATGCCATGAAAATGAAAAAAATTAAAAAGTTTTGACCAACCTTGACCTTGTAATTTAAAAGTTTTGACCAAACTTGACTTTGTAATTTTAAAGTTATTAAAGAAAAACAAAATAATTAAAGTGGAAAAAAATATCAAAAATTATTAAAGTTTGTATTGTCAAACAATAAAAATTTTGCTTTTACTCCGCTATCTATCTATCTGTCTGCCTACCTATCTATCGGTTTGTTCTTCTGTGTATTAATCTATTTATCTATATGTCTGTCTATCTTAGATCTTTCTATATATATATCTGCCCATCTAATTATATGCATCTTTCATTCTATCTATTTATGTATGCATTCATTTATTTATCTCTCTACCCATTCATCCATTTTATCTATCTATATATCTATCTATTACCGCTTCATCTATGTATCTATCTATTTACCCATCTATTTGTCTATTTAACTATCCATCTGACTTTCTGTCTATCCACCCATCCATATATCCAAACATTTATATATATATATATATGTCTATCAGATTTTCTGAATATCTATTTAATTATTTATCCATCTATACATCTAACTATCTATTACCCACTCATGCATTCATCTATCTATCTATCTATCTATCTATCTATCTATCTATCTATCTATCTATCTATCTATCTATCTATCTATCTATCTATCTATCTTCATATTTATCTCACTATTTAACTTTTATAGATTCATCAATCCATCTATTTGTACAACTTATTCATTTATCTACCTATCTATTCATTTATCAATCCACCCATCCATCTAGATTGATACATAGATAAGGATTTAAACAAGGAGATAAATAGATATATAGATAGGATGAATGAATGGAAATATATATAAAGACAGCTATAATAGATAGATAGATATCAATTTAGCTGTTTTTGTCTGTATGACTGTCTATCCATTTATTTATTCACCCAACCATCCATCTATTTAACTGTATATCTATTTATCTACCCACCCATAATCTATAAGCAATCTGTCTACCTACCTACCTATCTATCTATCTATCTATCTATCTACTTAGCTGTTTGCCTATCTATTTACCTGTCTGTCAATCTGCTTATTTACCTATTGATCCATCAATTTATATATCCAGCCATCTATTTATCCACACACACACCCACCTATCTAACTATGTCTTTGTAACCATATATCCATCCGTTCATTATCTATATACCTATGTACTATTTTCCCCTATCTGTGTGCCTATTTAAACAGATGGATGGATTGGTGGATGAATAGATATATGCATAAACAAATGAATACTTGGATAGATAGATGGATGGATGGATGGATAGGTAGACAGATAGATAGAAAATAAGATAGTTAAATAAAGACAGATAGATAGATAGATAGATAGATAGATAGATAGATAGATAGATAGATAGATAGATAGATAGATAGATAGATAGATAGATAGATAGATAGATAGATAGATAGATACATACATACATAAATAGGAAGGTAAGAAGAAAGCTAGAATAGATAGATGGATATACATAGATGAATGAATAGATAGATATTTAAAAAAATATATAAGTAGATAAAATAGACGAATAGCTAAATGGATAAATAGATGAATAAATGTATGGACATATATATATAATGGATTAATGATTACATATAGTTGGATGGATAGTTCATGTATAAATAATTATTTATCAAGCGAATAACTTTAGTCAAAAATATTTTTAAAAAGGATCAAAATCAAAGATACGTTCTGTTTTTGTTAAATTATTTTTTTTTTGACACAACAGAAATGATGAGTTGAGATATTTATTTATATGCATACCTTGCGGCAATATGACATCATAGTTTCTATTAATTAGAATATTAAATATTTAGTAAATGTAATTATAAATATAACGGTAAAAAAAAAAAATTAAATTTGAATTTAGCATTGAAGTTAAGAGGTATAAAAGGTGCTTAAAATAATATTATAAATGAAAATAGATTATAAATTATTGACTGAATAAATTATAAATAATGATTGTAAGTAAAACAATAATAATAATGTAAAGTATAAAAGATATTAAGTTAAACTTAAATATTATATGAATAAAATAAAATAAAGATTAAAAATAGAATATATATATAGAAAATATTTTAATTAATAAATATAGAATGTAAAAAAGGAGTAAAAAATGAATAGTAATAATACAAATTAAAAGATATTATAAGATGTAGATATAGAATGTAAATTATATGTTCATGTATATTTATATTCATTTGTTTGTATTATGTTGTAGTTCTGAAGAAGACGACTGACACAATAAAATCGAAACTGTAAACTGTAAAAAAAGGTGATAAATAAAGCATTGTGTAACAGTAGTAAAATTCATGGATAATTTAGTATTATATGGTAACTAGAATATTTCTAGGTATTTAAGTCAAATTTAAAAAAAATGTATCTTTTTAATTTATTTAAAAAACAAACAAACTTTAAAGTACAGAAATTATAAGAGATAATGGAAAATCTGTAGAATAATTTTTACTTGTTCATATTTTTGGAAGTTGTAAATAAAACAATTTTCACCTGATATTTTGCTAGAGATACAATAAGTTTTATAAAAGAGTTTTTGGATGCAAAATAAAAGCTAAAACTTTTGCAATAGGTATATTAGCAAATAAAAACATCAAAACTGAACAATAGACCATAACTAGAAAGTTTAAATTTTTAAAGATGAAAAAAAATGTATCAAAAGGATGTAAAAATCAGCCAAAAATCTATTTAAAATATGCAGAAACCAATATTTCCCAAAAATAAATCTCAGTGTCATATCAGATTTACGATTTCCTGAAGATTTATATTAATGATGTTTTACTTGTATTTATATGTTTTACAAACATCTAGTTGAATTCAAACTTTTGTTATATATTTCTAAATACATTTATTTATTAGTAATGCTAACATTCTAACCTGGGTAATACTAACAGTTAAATGTTCTGTATTAGCTCCGTGTTTTATTAATAACAGCTGGATACATTTAAAAAGATACAAGTTTTGAATTTATTAATTCAACTAGATGATGAAAATAGTCCAATTTATAAATCTAAATGTGAGGTTTGTGATATCAAAGTTTACTAAGCAATAAAGTTTGAGCTGTGGCGAATAATTTTTTCTATAACTTCAATTTTTATATCAACTTTAAACTGTTGCATTCAATTAGGAGTTTTGTCTTCTTTTTTTAAATATAAGAGGTGTTCTTATTTTTTGTGCTTGGGATAATTTGTGATTTAATCAGATTGAATTTGTATTGATAAAAATCACCCCCAAAAAACCTAGAAAATATTAGATCTCTAATTCTTTAATAAACCAATTTTTTTGCTTATTTCAACTTGGTATATTAAAAGTAGTATATTGGCTTGAAAAGCAATCTTATATTTCTATTTATATATTGGACTATTTTCCTCATCTAATATAAGTATTGAATGTCTTTAAAAAAATTTAACTTTATTTAAATATTCCAAATACATTCAACTGTTAGTAATAACACACAGGTTAAAGACATTCAATACTTATATTAGATGATGGAAATAGTCCAATAGATAAATACAATTAAAATATCATCATTACAAACCTTCAGAAAGACAATATAATAGTTCTTTTACATCAGTGAAGTGGCACTTTTTATTATATTTTTAATAAATAGAGATTTTTGCTTATGTTTTAAATAATGATATCCGAATTCAAATAACCACATTTAATGACAACTTTTTTTCTGATCTATTTATTTATACTTAAACAAAAATATTAAGTGTGATAACATTAAAACAGCTTTTATAACCTTAAAAGTGAAATATCAACAAGTTCTGATGAGATATCTAGATAAGTTTTGAATTATGATGGTGATAAATTAGCTTTAAATATCTTAACATTTTTAGGAACTTATTGTGAAATGAGTTTAATGATGGAATAAAAAAAATATTACATGATTCTGTCACATATTCCATTTCAACAGCTATTTTTTTTTTCATAACTTAAATGCCATCTTTTGTAAGATTTACTAACTAATAGATGCCAGATGATAGTACTTATTAAATCTTTTATCTGGGCTATCCTATCCAATATTCCCAGACTAATTTCAGTCTTATAGCTTTTATTAGTGAGGATCTCTGGATTTTGTATCAGCGCATTTAGACCTGTAGGACACCTTCTTCCTAGAAGCCATTATTTGTCTCTCTGTTATAATTTCAAGCTATTAGCCTAAACTAAAAAAACATATAATAGTCATGTGAATCTGAAATCAGCTCAATTTCTGTATATTATTGTGTTCTTAGTTTTTTAACAACAATAGACATCTCTAACATCTGGCTAGAATTTAATATTATCTAATAATATATCACATGATTCAAGACTTAAATATTGCTGCTTTAGCAGCATACATTTTTTCTTCTATCACCTCTATGCCAATTTCTGTGTAAGCTTTATTTAACCAATAAATGCCAGCTAATACTTTTAATCTAATCCAATATTACCATACTAGTTTCAAGTTTATAGCTTTTATAAGCCTTAAGGATAGAGGTGCTTATATTTGTTAAAAAACTAAGGTCACCAAAATATATAGAAACTAAACTTGTTTCAGATCTAAATGATTACACAAGCAAGTTGACTAAGATTGAAAATATTTATATGTTTTTCAGTTTGGGCTAATACCTTGATAGTATAACAGAGAGAGAAATGCTGACAAATAGAAGTAAAGTACATTAGAACCTCCAGGTACATTATAACAAGATCTAAAGCTCCTCTCTACTGAAAACTATAAGCTTGAAACTGGTTGGGGGATATTGGATAAGATAGAACAGTATAGGGATTTAATAAGCACCATCATCTGGCATCTTAAAGTTACTAAAGCTTTCAGAAGTGGATGTAGAGGTGGTGAAAGAGAAATAAAAAATGGTTACAGTAATTATCATGATATTCATTGTCTGCATGAGGAATGGCGTTCAGTCATTGAGAAATGGTTGCCATAGTCTTAGATAATCATGAAGTAATATAAATGTGGTTTTTGTTTCAGGAAAATTTTTAAAACCCTTGATATTAAAAATAGTTGGTTGTCTTTAGAAAAGATTTATTGAAAGAAAGCATGGTTAGTGATAATAAAAAATGTAAGGTTTTTAAATAAATACTGTTGTATAATAATGATCTTTAGAATATTTTATATCTGATTTTATAAAACAAGCATTAAGATGCAGTATAGGTATAATCATGGATGTTTTAATTTGAATCAAAGCAAAAGCAAGCATATTCATTTTTTTTGGGCCAACATTTAAAATATATTTATGGCTACACTGTTTTTGGCCCATGAAAAAAAAATATACAAAATTTTGGTGATTGTTAAAAAAATTCAAAAGCCTTATCAGCATATGGATGGTTATCATAATGTAGATTTGGATTATTTTTAAAACAGAAAGATGAATTTAGAAGCTGTATTTTTATATTGGACTATTTCCATCATCTAATATGTGTGTCGAATGTCTTTAGAAAAGTTTAGTTTTAGTTAAATATTCCAAATGCATTCAACTGTTAGTAATATTACAGCAAACAGGTTAGTATATGCACCAACTGTTAGTAATATTACAGCAAACAAATATTAGTAATATCACAGCAAACAGGTTAGTATATGCACAACATTTTGAGAGGTATTTTCCCCCCTCTTCTTCAGCTGTTGCTGTCCTGACCAGTGACAGTACTAGCATGGGATTTGAACCTGGGTCCTTAGATTCTTGATTATTGAAGTTTAAGGTAATGCTCTAACCAACTGAGCCATCCTGCCAAAGGCAACAGTATGTAGTAATTTCATATACTTATCTATGAGGTTCCTCCTGACTTCTCCACTTTTTCCTCAGAGCAAAGTTGATTAGTGGTTTCCATACATGGGATTTTTTTGCTATTGTCATGTGAGCAGCTTATTTAAATTTTCTTCTTTGTACCTTTTCTCATTTTTCCAATATTTTTGTATTTTCCCAATCGAACGTATGTTCATTGGTTCATACATGGTCTGCTACCTTAGACACATCTGTTTTTTCTCTTCTAATCATCAGTTTATGTTCTTGCAAGTGCTTTTGAATGGGATGGCTAGTCTCACCAAAATATGTTCTTCCACATTCACATGGTATTTCATAGATGCAGTTTTTTTTTTGCAGCATTTCAAGTTTGGGCTTTGTAGATCTTAGAATTCCTTGTAGTGTAGTATGGCTTTGGAAAGCTGTTCTGATGTTATACTGATTGCAGATTTTCCTTAATTTGTCTGCTATTTTTGGAATGTATGGATACACTACAGTACCAATAACTGTCTTTTTTCTTGATGGTTCTTTTTGTTGTCTATTTAATGTTTTCTTAATAACAGCTGATGGATAGCCATTTTTCTTAAGAGTTTGTTCTATATAGATCTTTTCTTTTTCCAAATCACCAGTTTCTGAACAAACTTCTTTTGCTCTGTTCCACAGTGATAGTATAACTCCATGTTTTGTGTTTCTGGTGTGTGATTAGATGTATAGGCTAGGTATTTTCCTGTATGTGTAGGTTTTCAATAAACTGTAGTTTTGATTTTGCCATGAGAGAGTCTTGTCACAAGAACATCTAAGAATGCCAATTTTTATTCTTGTTCTGGCTCTATTGTGAATTTAATTGAAGGGGATATGTTGTTGATGTGTGTCCAGAAAGTTTGTAACAATGCTTTACCATGTGGCCATACAACAAATGTATCATCCACATAGAGAAGCCAAACTTTAGATGGATAAGGAGTAGTTTTTATGGCCATGTTCTCAAGTTCTTCCATGTAAATATTGCTAATCAGGGGAGACAATGGTGAGCCCATAGCCATTCCTTGATTTTGTTGGAAGAATTCTGTGTTGTATTGAAAGTAGGTTGTTTTTATACAGAATGTTAATAAATTCCATTATGCTATCAATAGGAAGAGCTGTTCTGGTTTGTAAACTATTATCATCATTTAACCTTTTTCTTACAATAGACAATGCTTCTTCACATGGTACATTTGTGAATAAACTTTCCACATCAAAGCTTACCAGTAAGTCAGTTCTTTCAATTTTCATGTTCTTGATTAATTCTACAAAGTGTCTAGAATCCCTGACAAATGATTGGGTCTTGTATGCCAAAGAACTTCGAACTTTGAGAAGAAATCTTGCCAAATTCTGGCAAGGTGAATCTCTAGAACTAACAATAGGTCGCAATGGAACATAATCATTATAGAGTTTAGGTAGACCATAAAAATGAGGAATTTTGCTGAAATATGATGTTATTTTACTCTTTTCTGAATCAGTGAAGTACTTGCGATGCTTTCTGAGTAATGCTTGTAACTTTGTTTTCATACTTGGTATCGGATCTTTTGCCATTTTTCTATATTGGCCTGCTGTGAGGAGTTCTGATGGCAAATGTTTGCTTGTCTTCATATGGTAAACTTCACCAAAAGTGCACCCCATTTTACATTATGAACAAATTTATGCAAATTTGAATTACAAATATAAACAAAGAGAATAATCAATATTACAAGTTAAAATATTATTATATGAAAATAAAACAATGTGAATTCTCTTTCAGTGTAAAAGAAAACATTGGAAAAACGAATTGGTTTATTCTTCATCTTTCTGCTTTTTAAAATATTGAATCTGCAAGTTTAAAGAGGCCATAAACTTTGTTTGATTAGAAGTAGGAAATGGATAATGAGTAGCAGATTTTTTAAATAAAAGAATTTATGATTAAACCACAATGGCTACAACCAGTAGGTGATACCAATGTCTATCTTATTACTTTTCTAAATATGTCTGTATTTTACAAAAATCAAATTAGTTTGAATTTTCTCATATAGTATAAGTTTTATGCCCTCTTTTTTTTATTATTAGTGATAATTTATACTGGTTGTAGTCTAAATGTAAGTAATTTTTCTATATGTTTTGCAAATTATGGTAATTTATTCTACTATTCAAAACAATTATTATAATACCCATTAATATTCAATTTTATTTACTAGAGCATGACATATGTAATTTACATCCTAATCACATGTGTTGTAATGTTTGTTATCACACTGTACTTAGAGTGTAAATCCTTCTGTTTGAATTATAATTCTTATTGTAATAAAATAAAAACAGTTATTTCATTATTATTATTGATTTTAAAAAAGCAATCAAGTAATTCCAGTTAGAAGCTATTCAAATAAAAGTAATTTGATTTTTCCATCATATTTTTAATGATATTGATGTCTAAAAGATGGACAGTGGAGAAGATTGAAGCCTGCCTGTTAATGTTTGAAGATTTTTTTACCTTAATACAAACCAAGCACTAATTATACATATGATGTGTGTGTGGAGGGTGAGTGATTATCTGAACCAACTTATGAATGCTGGTTCAGCATGAAATATATATATATATTGGATATCTTTTTTTCACCTGTAAGTGTTCATATGTATCAGTTATATAAGAAGGAGTGGGTGACAGAAGAGAACTTGAAAGTCTGAGCTCAAATCCCCTCTACTTATATCTAGCTTAAGTTTAATACCATACTTATTGTATTTAATTATTATAGATTCAACCTGTATTCTGCCCATCCCTCTTCAATGTATTAAATGGTCTTAAGGTCCTACATATGAGGGTTCAAAATGGGTTAAGATCAACATAGGTATGACATGCTTTGAACATGCAAGCATCAGATTTCTAATAATATGGATGGCTGAAGAGTTGGACAGTGGAGAGAATTGAAGCCTGTCTTTTAAAGTATGAAGATTTTCTATCTTAATATACACTGAGCACTGATTATATATGTGTGTGGGAGATGATAATTCAGCCCAACTGATGAGTGCTAGTTTGACATGAAATACTTATATTGGAGATCTTTCTTTTTCCACATGTATGTAGTCATGTATATCAGTTTTATAGGATAGAGTAAATGACTGAATGAGTTTGAAAGTTTGGGTTCAAATCCCTCTAATTATAATAATTGTAAATAATGCTTATAATAACAAAAATAAAATTTGCAATAATAATTATATAAATCAAATTTTTTTCGTAAGAGCAGTGTGGTGTTCATTAAAGAGACAGATCCCATTTATGTTATGAAGATCAAAGAAATTTTTAAAAAATGCAGTATTTTTAGCTTTTATCCAGGAAATATCACAAAAATTCAGCTTTAATATTTTGTTCTTCTTTGTGTCTTTATTATAATAGAAAATTATGTAATAAGATAAGGTGTTGAAGATATTAAAAAATAGTATTATAGAGTGGCAAGTGAGCACTGTTAATATATTTATTCTTAAATTGTGGTTTATAGTCATCGTTTTAGTTCTTTTTATAATTTTTTCAGAGTATTTTTTATTATGCATTTTAAAACAGGCAAAACTCACTATATGTATTGTCACACACAGCAAGATAGAGCAATCAATGAATGCCAGAATGCACAAGCCTTCTGGCATCCATTAATTACTCTAGCTTGCTGTGTGTGGCAATACATATAGTGAGTTTTGCCTATTTTCAAACAGTTATACACAAGCATGAGAAGTGGTGGTCATGTGATGTTTATTGATTATGCATTTTGTGTGGATAATCATATTTGTTTAAAAGTGATTGCAAATAATGATAATTATTTAAGTATGTATATATATATAAAATGGAGAATTATTTGATACCTTTAGTTTATTTAAAAAGTAAAAGATATTTATAAAATGCATCCATAGTGAAAGAGAATGCTCTGAATTTATGGAGATAAGGTGGAGTTGAGATGATAAAGGTAATAATAAAAACCAAAAGTATATCTACATTGCAAAGATTGTTCACTCTTCTATTGTTAAAAGTAGATAGATATCAGGCACTATCTTCTAAAAGAATGGTGTGATGAAAGGAATTGAGCTGAAAATATGGGCATAGAAATTTAGGTATTTGACATCTCTACTACTCCTAAAGAATAAAGGTCATTCATGAAAAGCAAGCCTGGTTAGGTGACATGACTTTCCATGTTAGTGAATGGTTGCAATACTGTTGAAATTGAATTGGGAGATATTGATAAAACCCAAAAATTTGAATGTGTATATATAATAATGAATGCAAAAATCTAAATTAGTCAATATAATAAATCAAGTACACACATTCAAAATTAGATCACTAGCCAAAATCAAATTGAAAAATTCATTACCAATGGTTGAGATGTGTAGTTTGGCCAGGAAATAAATAATTGGTAGTTAATTTTTTTAATGTGATTTTGACTAGTGATTTACAATGGTTACTATACTTGGAATTTTAGAATTGTATAGGTTAAAGCCAAATAATCCTCAAAATTTAAAGACCAAAGTGATTATGTAGTCAAGCATTGTTAGCCCTTAAAGATAACATATAGCTAATTAAGCTTTAAAAAGTAAAAGTACATTTTCTTTGATATTAATTAAAGCAGGCTTCTAATAATAAGTATGGGGGGGGGGCTGTAAATTTTCTGCTGATGTGATGTGATGTATTTGGCTTCTCCTTAAACGAAGTCAAGAATATCTCAGCAATTATGCCCAGATAAACCTGTTAACCACTTTATTTTCCATTCCCCACTCTAAGTCTTCCCATATTCTGCCCAATCCCATTTCCACAACATAATCTTTGTCAACTCTATGGCCTTTATATCTAAATACCCCTTATCTTTTCGCAAACTCAGCATAAAAACTAATAACTCACTTTCTGTATAGTCACTTTGTTCAGACCTATTCTCCCATAACTTCATTATCTGTACTCTTTCTGCTTTCAAGCATTTACACTCAATCAACAGATGCCTAATATTTTCTATACCTTCCTTACACAATTTGCACACTAAATCACCCATAGTTTTCCATTTACATGTATATTCTCTTGTTGCTAAAGATCTCGTTCGAGCCTTAAACAATAAACTACTTTCCTTACTATTATCATAAATTTACTCGCATCCAATATTCCGTTTACTTTTATATATATTTAAACTCTTCTTACCCTCCATACTAGTACTCCATCTCTCCAACTCCCTATTTTTTATTAATGCTTCTATCGCCCTCTATTACAATTTGCCTTGTAAATATGTCAAATGAATCCATTTAAATTATATTAGTATTTTTTCTTTTTTTTTAAAAAAACCCCATATATATTATTATTATATAATAGAATAAAATCAAAAAATAATATTCCAAAAATTGCTGTATTTTTTTTTCATATCTATTACTTACTCGTAATAATCGTTTAATTTTTTATGTTTTATAAATTTACTTTCTTTTGTTTGTTTGCTTTTTTTAAATGATTGATATACATCTGCTTTATATGTTTATCATTTAATCAGCAGTATTTAGGCAACTATGTTAATAAGGCATTTTAAAACATGCTTTTATAAAGTTTTTTCTTCTAAAATTGAAGTAAATTAGTTGACAAGATATTTTTTTATTGATTAATTTCACTTTCCCACCTTTTCTCTCTATTTTAATGTCAATTTCTAGTTCCTTATTATATTACGTATAAAAAAAGAAAAAAAAATTTTGTAAAAAGTATTGAGAATAATTTAGGTAATTAGTTAATTATACTTCCATTTCAGAAAAAAAAATCCAGATTTTTTTTACTTAACCCTCTTCCTTTTACAATTAATTCTATCCAATTAAGACCAAATTAAAAAATCTTTCTCATCTATTTATCAGTAAAATATAGTTTCAAAAAATTATAATTATTAATTAGTACTTATGTTACATTTTCCCCATAGGCAAATTGATTTATTTAGTCAATAAGATTGTAACGACCGAACAACTTAGTCATTGACGGGGACTGATATTATTTATCAATCGCCGGATACAGTCCACTTTAGTTTCAGTATAAATTTTATTTACGTCATTAACATAGACTATAAAAGGAAAAAACATATTGAAAAAGTTTAAAAGATATCCAAATACACAAATAATATTTAATAGACAAAAGACCCAGAAAGAGACCACATGTGAGATGGATGAATGAAATAAGAAAGTGTGCAGGGGTGATGTGGAGAAGAGAAGCTAAAGATCGAAGAAGATGGATTAAACTTGGAGAGACCTTCATCCTGCAGTGGATTGATAATGGTTGATGATGATGATGATGAGACAATTATAAGCATCTTTAAAGAAATAGTGGAATTACTTTTTAAATAACCACCATACATTCTTTTGAAATCATATGAATAAAAATATAATAAAAGCCAAATGCCCCTCAAGATGCATCTCATGCTGAACCAGCACTCATCAGTTAACCCAGATCACCATCTCTCCTATATATTTTTTATCATATGTACAATATTTATCAACAGTAAGTGGTTATGTTTTGTTTTACAAGTGTCAAATTTACTCCACCCATAACTTTATTAACATCCACTCTAGATAAAAACTGTAATCCTTATCACTAACCACTTATTAAACTAGAGATTGTCTCTATCCCAGATATAAGTTTTAAACCTTGGGTAAAGATTAATATGTCTGATTTTTTTTAAAATTAAACACACACCCATTTATTCACATTTTTCTTATACTGAGGTTTAAAGTTTATATCAGGGCTAGAGACAATCTCTAGTTTAATATACGGTTAGTGATAATCATTACTATATTTATGTAAAGTGGATAGTATCAAAGTTGCGGATGGAGTAAGTTTGACACTTGTAAATCAAAATGTAATTATTTCCTTTTTATTTTGATAAATGCTTGAATAATGTCTATTTACAATCTTTAATAGTGGCTGTGTTCTACATGATTATGGCAAATGGTAGAATGGGGACTCTGGAGCTCAAGATAGCTTTGGAACTTCCAGTACTCAAACTTATGAATTACCAAACAATAAATCTTTTTTTATTATTATATTGAAGGTGATTTGTATGGTTTCATTGAGCAATATAGTAGTACACTTGAAAGTGAAAGTTTTTGGATCAAAAATCAACCTGTCACTTCTAATATTTAAATGTAACATTGTGGTTTATACTACATATACATGGCATTGTGGTTTATATTGTACATTGGGTGGTTTACTTGTTTAATAGTGTGCCACTATTATATATTAAGCATATAAATATATACTTAACATGTCTATCCAAAAGAAGTTGTCATTCACAATTAGCAGTCACACATAAAGAAGTATGCTCATTGAAGCCCCCCCCCCCAAGAAAAAAATGAAAAGACCAATGAAAGTTAAAGACCAGTTTTGCAATGATTATACAGACCATTCGAATTATGCAACAATTGGGTAAATCATATATTTGTCATTTAATCTATTTACTTGATATGTAATGCTGTCTTTAAGCATAATCTACAGCATACTTCTTTTAGAAAGATTTTGATGTTGATGTGATGTGATGTGATGTGATGCATTTTGGCTTCTCCTTAAACGAAGTCAAGAATATCTCAGCAATTATGCCTAGACAAACCTGTTAGCCACTTTATTTTCCATTCCCCAATCTAAGTCTTCCCATATTCTGCCCCATCCCATTTCCACAACATAATCGTTGTCAACTCTATGGCCTTTATATCTAAATCCCCCTTATCTTTTCGCAAAATGTAGATTAATTGTAGTTCTCTATCTTCTCTATGAAGGCAATCAATAGAGCTTATCAATATAGAGTTCTTGTGATAATCTTTATACCATAAATAAGTTCTGTCATTGAGATGAAAACCAAGTTGTGTCCTTACAAATGTAGATTCATATCATCATATCTAAAAAATTCATGAATGCAGAAATTGGTCTTATGGTCCCATTATCATATTTTCAGAATAATATGGAGTATTCCTTAAATGTTTCTATCTTGCCTTTACATTATAATAGAAGAGAACTATGTAAACATATTCTCTTCTTGGCAATATTTGGCTTTATGAATAATTAATTTTGTTGGAATAATTATATCACTATGATGAAATATCCTATCTTTTGTCAAATGTATCACCAACATACTGGAGTGACTGCAGCTAAACATTCAAATCTACTTTTTTTGTCTAAAATTTATCTAGATTGATTCTCAAGCCAATATTACTTTTTGATTGCAAGTGTTTCAAACATTAATTGCTAAACATTAAAAACATTCTGTAAGTCAAATTTTGACTTGGAAAGAAAAAAAATAGTTATAAGCATATAGCAAATCTAAAAGCCAAAATGTTGATATTTTTAATTAGTCAAATTAAAATTTCATTACCAAAAGAATTAGTTCATACTATTCAGTTCTTTTAAAACAGGCAAAACTCACTATATATATTGCCACGCACAGCAAACTAGAGTAACCAACAACAGTTTTACACAAGCATAAGAGGAGGTGGTCATGTGATGTTTATTGGCTATTCAGTTCTTTTATAATGTTTTTAGAGAAAATATTATTGCTACTAATTTAAAATATAAGAGATCATAAATGGCAATTGGTGTTAAACAAGGATTAATACTAGATCCAGCTTGACACTCATTTTTATGACATTTAGAATTTAAAACAATTTTTAAGCAGATTCATAAAGAAGATATAAGATGTAATTTAGGTTGAACACGATATGACAATATTCTATATGCCACTTGTAATTCTTAGTTTATATTTTTAATGATTAAACTATATAATGTTAAATAAATTTTATATATACGAGTTATTATCAAAAATGAAAATTTAATCCCTTATGCGCTTTTCGCATATATTTTTAAATAAATCACACAACATAATATAAATAAAATACCATTTTAGAACAGAAATAATTAGAGGGGATTTGAATCCAGATTTTCAAGCTCCTCTACACATAATTGTATGTTTATATATATAAGAATAATGCAGAAATGTTTTTGGGGGGTAAAGGGGGGAAGAAAGAAATTATCTTGTGTGTTAGATTTGTAAGAATTTGAATTGTTTTGTTCCTATTATTATTACTGGTTTTAATTATATATATATAAGATAAATGTTGTTATGTATACAGAGTAAATTGAAACTTTAAATCACATTGATAAAGTTAATAAATACTTGCCCAAAAAAGCTTTTTTGTATTATTCTTATATATAATGATAGTTTATTCTTTATTATACTGCGTGATGTAGAGCCATATATATATAAGTGTATGCGTGTGGGTGTAAAATTGTGGAAGGAACTATTTTTCACACATGCGCTAGAAAATTACATGCAATCTCCCGTCAATATATATAATAAAACAACACTTGACTAATCAAAAAGAAAATTATAATAAAATAATAACACACATTATCAATCAAGCAATAAAATATATTTCTGATACCAGATTAGCTAGAAATTCAGGTAGAGTTGATTACCAGTAAAATGATGAGTAAACACTTTGCAAGCCTATTTAAATTATTTGATTTTATTAAATTGTTTGATTAAGGCATTAAAGTGATGTGAATGCTAGAGTGAACATTTTCTAAAAATCCAATAATAAGGAAAATTTATTAAAAATATATTCTTGAAGCATATTAGTTTTAATAATTTATAAATAGTGAACCTGCAAATTATAAGATAATTAATGTTATATATCATATGAAATTGTCATCAATATCAAGTTACTCTTTTCAAATGTATTTTCATGTGTAGCTACTTTAAGCAAAAAGTTTATGTCATTGTGTGTGTGATACATATATAAATATATGTAATATAAAGAGCATGCTAATACGTCTAAACAAGCTTATTTTATTTATTTATTTTATTTTTACCGATAAACACCTCAAGAGAACACATTCAAAATCTCTATCTACCTATCCCCATTCCCAAACCAGTTTTGAGCTGATGGCTGTCATCAGTGATGAGCTAGGACATCCAACACGAGATTGAAAATACAAACTTAGACCCAGAATTTATCTAATTCTTAACTATTAAGTAGAAAATCTGAAATTTTCACACATCATATGTCTTCAAATCCAGCTCTCCAACTCAAATAGCCATATGGGATTGAACTAAATTCAGATACACCATATATTAATAGCCTTAACAATATAATATAATCAAAGTATTAATAGCCAAACTATAATATTAATGAAATCAAGTCATACATTACTTATTTAGCTTGTATTTACAAATGCAATATAAAGAGCCTGCTAATAGCTCTAAATAAATCTTATTTTATTTTATTTATATATATATTATCAATAAATACAGCAAGAGAAAACATTCAAAATCTCTATCTAGACTTATCCCCATCCCCAAGCTGGTTTCAAACTAATGGCTCTCATCAGTGAGGATCTAGGACATCCAGACACAAAATCCAAAATACAAACTTAAGCTCAGTATTTATTTAATACTTAACTATTAAGTAGAAAATCTGAAATTTTCAGATATCTATATGTCTTCAAATCCAGCTCTCCAACTCCAATACATATTAGCTCAAAACTGGTTTAGGGGTGGGGTTAAGTCTACATAGAGATTTTAAATATGTTCTTTTGCTGCATTTATCAGTAAAATTAAAATTAAAAAATAAATTAATTAAATAAGCATGCTCTTTATATTTCATTTGAAAATACAAGATAAGTAAGTCACATGATGTATGACTTAATTTCATTAATATTGTAGTTTGATTGTTAAAGCTTTGGCTATTTTAGATTGCTAAGGCTATTAATATATGGTATATCTGAATTTAGTTTAGTCCCATTTGACTATTTGAGTTGGAGAGCTGGATTTGAAGACATATAGATGTCTAAAATTTAATTTTTTTTTTACTTAATAATTAAGTATTAGATATTTGCTAGGCATGAGTTTGGACTTTATGATCATTATCTGGAAGTCCTAGCTCCTCACTGACAGGAGCCACTAACTCAAAACTGTTTTGGGGATGGGATAACTAGATAGATATTTTGAATGTGTTCTTTTGCTGCATTTATTAGTAAAAATAAAATAAATAAATAAAATAAGCTTGTTTAGAGCTATCAGTATACTCTTTATATTACACTTGTTAATACAAACTAAATAAGTCATGTGATATATATATATAATGGAACTGTTGGAACAATTTAGTAAAATTGCTTTAATAATATTTTAAAATTCGGAATTTTATTATTTATTCGAAACTTAATCCACATATCCTGAGAAGAGATTGAAAGTGAAATATGTAAGTGAAGAAAATAAACTGATATCACAGATATTAAAAAAAATCAAAAGTTTGAAAGGAGCTAGACCAGACATATTTTTAAAAGAGATGATAAGAGATAGATCACTGTAGTCTTAAACTCGATTGCAAGAGATTGTAAAAGACCTAAAAAAAAATTGCACATGAGATGGATTGATGAACCAAAGAAGAATGCTGATGTGATATGGAAAAGAGAGGTTATGTATCAAAAAAATTAGATTAAATGTACAGAAACCTTTATTCTGAAATGGATTGATTGATAATGGCTGAAGATGATAATAATGCTATTATATGATGTGATATAGGGTTTTCATTTGATATAGCAAAATTATGTTAGTCTCATGTATTCAACATACATAATATGTTTATTTGATAATATACTTGTGTCATATAGTAAAATTTCCAATCCTAAAAAATTTCATTTGATGGTATACAGTCATTAGATGTAATTCAGTAGTTTTCTAATTTGTAAATTATCAAAAGTGATAGATGACAGCAGTAAATTAAAGTACTGTAAAAACATGCAGGATTTGATATGTTTTATCAAGCAATGTAATGAATAATTCATTCTTTCAAATAGTAATTATAACCTAAAAAGGCTGAAAGACTTTCCTACCAAACTCAATGTCAATGTAACAATAGACCTATATTCAGTTGGTTTTTTTATATTTTAAATGGAAATCCTATTGTGATTGCAGAGTGCCATTAGCAGACACCATAAATGATCTGATATTTGCAAGCGTATATGATTGGAACAATTTCATGTTTGAGCATTAAAAAAATGCAATGTCAAGAGGTAATGCAAAAAGCTTTCAATATTTGTAGTAAATCAAACTGAGAATAAAGATGTAGAGTTATGATTGAATTCCAGAAAGCCTTACAAAGTTTTGCTTTGACTACAAAATTCAGCAACTCAGTAAATTCATTAATTATATGTATATAATGAATATTTAAATACTCTCTAACCCTAGGATAAGTAAACATTTAACAAAAATAAATCAGAAAGTATTTTAAAATATTTATTATATAATGTTATGACTTTTAATCTTATTTGATTATATTGTGTATTATTTTGTTTTAATTTCCAATATTTCAGTGAAATAACATTTATTCTTGTCAAGATTAAGGTCTTAATAACTAATTGTTATGTCTTAAATAATAACAAGTTTGAGTGTGAAGTAAAAAACATTTTTTTTTCTTCCTTCAAGTTTTACAATTAATTAATTACAAAA
This sequence comes from Epiperipatus broadwayi, assembly GCA_028023455.1. Lineage (NCBI taxonomy): Eukaryota > Metazoa > Onychophora > Udeonychophora > Euonychophora > Peripatidae > Epiperipatus > Epiperipatus broadwayi. The sequence continues at coordinate 2,836,017 of JAQFVV010006243.1, forward strand.
TGATTTAAGAAAAACAGATAAAATAAGTGATGCCACAAGGCTGGAATACATTGTGCTTCATCGGATTTGTTTAAATCACTGTCTTTTCAGACTTTCTAAAATTGTCATATCATACTTTTTCAAAAAAAAATATTGGTGATTTTTTTCTCATAAACCTAAAGACAGAGTATATTTAGAATACCAAAGTATCTATGGAATTCCATGTTAACAATGCTCAAGAAGCTATGTCGGATACAGTGAAGGTTGGTACTTATTTACTATACAGAAATTGGATAGTTAACTTGGTTATTTCTGAACTAGCTATTGAAAAATAAAAATAACAAAGTTTTATTATGATGTGAATTTTATGTCACAGGTTTACTAGGTAATTACTCTAAACATTCTGCACTATTGAGTAAAAAGTGTGAAGATAAATCAAAAATATTACTGAAATTTATTTAATCAGCAAGTTTGTCTTTCTTTCTTTTACTCTTTAATAAAAAGTTAAATTTGTGTTGTCATGGATGACAAGAATCTCAGTCTCAGGGTGGCCTTTGAGTGTTCCATTATCATATTTTCAATTGGATGGATGATTGAAGAGTTGGAGTGTGGAGTGATTGTCTATCTTAATATATATCTGAGCACTTGTAGCATATATGTGTAGAGATGATAATCTGGACCAACTGATGATTGCTGGTTTAGCATGAAATACTTATATTGGTGATTATTTACTTTTTCGACATATATGGGTTCTAGTGTATCAGTATTATGAGATAGAGTGGAGGGTCATGTAAAAGTCTGTGCTCATATACCCTATATATTAAATGAGTTTATATTTTTTTAAAAATATATATACAATTTAATAGGGTAATCAATAATTTGTTGCACGCACTCTTTCTCTCACATGTACACACACATTTATAGCTTGGGGGTAGTCAGTTTGTATAAAATATAAAAACTCATACAATCTTTTAAATAATGTGTCAATGTTGTGAGGGTAGAACGTTTGTCATTTGTAAAGAAACTATATTATTTTGCTATCTATATACTACTAAACAGATAGTATGAGCTTCAGCACAAAATGCACATCTTGGGGTCTTCTTTTTTTACATGTCTTTGCCTATATGTTTCAAGAATGTGTGGTGAAATTTGAAATATGTTTTAAAATGTATACAACATGAAGTTAAATTTAAGTATATCTAAAAATATTTATATGAAGTACAATTATAACATGAAGCGGATATTTCAAAACGCATAGAGATATTGGTCTGGCCGCTGGGCTGATGGACAGTTACGATGATATTGACCTAAGGTGACCGATGCACTGATAAAAACAAAAAAAAATATTGAATATATGGTCTGTACGCCTGCGTGTGTAGTCAGTTTGTATATATATTAGAATAAATTGAAGATTACATTTGATATATTGTACAATATTTGTTCTAATATAATTTATAAGAATGTATGTTTTGGTTTGGAATATAATAAAAATTCAAGTGACCTTACCTGACAGTTAAACAAGTGTGTGTTTGTAATAAAATTAATTGAACAAACTGTTGGGTCATTTTGCAGAGCAATTTTTTAAGATAAAAAAAAAGGTAATTATATATTCACTAAATTAGATAATAACTAGAATTAATAGGCATTTTTTCCATGTAAGTTATATTTATTTCACAGTGTTTGTCGAATCATCCATCATAGTAAATAAGTGTAACAATTTATCAGCAAATGTCTAATAATTTCATTCACGCAAAAAAAATTAAATTAATCAAAACCACATTAATGTCACACGTTTCTAATTAGACTGAATACGTTTTGAGTTATGTCAGTTATAATAATATTGTAGGCATTCTTTTACAATTTCTGTAAAGTCCAATGTTTCCTATCATCAGTTCGGTTAGAACAATCTTTATAATTACATTTTACTTTTCTGAATGGAATAAATGATTTCCCCTTTAGGAGAAATGTTTGATATGCAACCGAATATTTTCATTAGAGGATAATATCACACTGACTGTTTACTTTGCGATATAGTTAAATATTACAGAAAAAGGCTGAATCAAATATTTAAAAGATTACAGAAATGTAATATATATATAGTTATGAGAGCGCATAGTACATTTCCTTTTAAAATTATCGAAATAAATATGTTACAAATACATAAATAAATGTGACTATAAAAAAACTACTATTAAAAATAAATTTAAAAAACAAAACCAATACGAGATACGTTTTTTACTAGTGCACCATATAAATTTGTTAATTTAATTTGTACTAAAAAATATCCATGATTAATAATTTTTATTATTCATTCATTAGAATAAAAATTATCCACTTAATGAATATATTTCTGTAGTGTAATTTTTACTATATCACTTTCATATGAGATAGGGACTGGTCTTCTATCCACATTTAACACTTTGTAGAGGGGTATAACTATAAACTTATGACCAAAAACTTGTGGAAAAGATGTGTGATCCTAATATGCACATTTAGTGCTGAACCAGCACTCATCAGTTGGCCCAGACAACAATTTGTTACACATATCATCATTATTGTTCAGTATATAGAGATAGCCAATTATTACAGTTTTAACTGACAAATGACTAATGAAAATTATTAATATACTTTTATCAAAAGGTTTGTGTCAAAGTTGTGTGGGCAGTAAGTTTGACACTTATCATTTAAGGTGTAAGCCAATAAACATCACATGACCACCACTTCTTATGCTTGTGTATAGCTGTTGTTAAACAGGAAAAACTCACTATACGTATTGCCACACACAGCAAGCTAGAGTAATCAATGGATGCCAGAAGGCTTGTGCATAAAATCCCCATCTAGTGCCTACTCATCCAATATCCCCAGACTAGTATCTGGCTTGTGGCCTTCATCAGTGAGGAGCCTTGGATCTGAGAGGTGACTCCTCACTGATGAAGGCCACAAGCCAGAAACTAGTCTGGGGATATTGGATGAGTAGGCACTAGATGGGGATTTTATGCACAAGCCTTCTGGCATCCATTGATTACTCTAGCTTGCTGTGTGTGGCAATACGTATAGTGAGTTTTGCCTGTTTCATTTAAGGTGTAGTAAGTGACTATCTATATTTACTGAACAATGATAAAGCCGTGCATAAGAGATTGTCATCTGGGCTGGTTATGAAATGTTTAACTTGAAGATCATACATATTTTCCTCACGCCTTTGGTTATATGTTTGTGAAGATGTTAAAGGTAGATAGAAATCAGCCCATACCTTGTGTGAGAATGATGTAGTGAAAATTACATCACAGAAATATTATTTATTAAGTAGAAGAATCTCTAGTCTAATAATGTCCAATAAAAATTATTAATATATTTGTAACAAGTGGTTTGTATCAAAACTGTGAAGACAAGAAATTTGACACATCACTTAATGTGTAGTAATTGGCTATCTATATATACTAAACAATGGTAAAGATATGTGTAAGAGATTGTGATATGGGTCAACTTATGTGTGCTAATTCAGCATGAAAGGTGCATCTTGGGAGTCATACATCTTTTTTACATGTCTTTGGTCATATGTTTACAATTACATTCCTCTACAAAGTATTAAAAGTGAATAGAAACCAGTCCCTACCTTGTGAGAGTAGTGTAGCAAAAATTACACTATAGAAATAATATCATCCATGGTTCTTTCCTTTTCATTATTAGCATTCATGAAACATATGTATCAGGAATTTCTGGAAGTATTATTTATTTGGAAAGTTATGCCATTCTATTAAAATTACTTATAGTTTCAATTCTTCTCAGTTTACAATAAACAATAAAGAAAATTGCAAAATATTAAAATAATAAAATAATATTAATGAACATACCAGAAACTTTTTCATTTTTCAAAAAAATAATTTATATCTATATGTCTATGACAGAATTAGAATCAGATAAATAAAAGAAGTTATTGGTTGAGTCTAAAAGATTTAAAGACAAAATTGAAAAGAATGCGTAAACAATTTTATTAATATACATTAAAATTTTGACTAGTCTTACTCTCATAACAATTTCTTAGAAGATGAATTTAATCAGTGACTTAAAAAAAATGACATTGATATGAATTTTAGATATTAAAATAAGTAAGAAAGAGAAAATTTCAGTTTAATGCAAAATTCTTTAGATTGGATTGAATTTTTGAGAATGTTTGAATGATCCAAAGACTTAGAAAAAGTGTTTTAAAAAAATATTACCAAAATTTAAACCGCAGATTGGAAAAAAAGGTAATATGAATCAATTTCAAATCATCAAAATTGTTTAAGAAAGGACCTAAGTAGAAAAGAAGATGGAATTAATCTTAGGTAAAATAGAGAGCAGAAGTCATATCTACCAATCTTAGTCAAAATAATGAAAATTATGTACAAGTGAGATGAGATTAACTGCAGGGTTTGAGTAGAATTATATTTTTATTAAGAAAGATTAATACTTTAAAAGTGAATAAATCCAAGTGTAGTAAAGGTGACTTAGAAAAATATTGTAGATTAATATATAACTAGATATTTTGAGTATGGTAAAAGAGTCCTTAATTATAAATGCTGCAGCCTTACAAAAAAAAAAGAGAAACAAAAAATTCCACATCTTGGTACTGGTATCTATGCCTATGCTGAAGTGAAATAATATTTTTATAGGATCAAAAGTATAATGTTTTATATAATGACACATTGAAATATAAATAATATATCCAAGGCATATATCAAAATGCAATTAAACATATGTAACACTATTGGTTAATCAAAGCATACACAAGCATATAAGTGAATAAATAGCTGGTCATCTATATCAGTGCTCAGAAAAATAACCTATCATTATAGAGCATTTCTTCTTAAACAGAGTTCTTTGTAAGATAATCATAAAAATTAACATGTCATCCCGTATAACCATATGGTGTCTTTTAAAAAGTATCCAATTTCTTTCTAAAGAAAGAGAAAAATTAAAATCCTTGAAAAACACATATTTGCAAATATATTACAAATATTATGTCAGAGATAGTTTTTTTAGCTTTATTTAGCACATGGTCTTTTTTTGCAACTAAATTTCAACTGATTCATTCTTTATTTAAAACAATTTATTTTGCCTGATTATAGCTTCCATATATTAAAAAAAGAAAAATTAAATCATAATAATTTGCACAAAAAATAAACTGTAATAAAAGTAAATGTTCCCCAGGGAAACCTCAAGTGAAGTGGTCATAGGGTGTAACATCACTTGATAAAATACTGAGCAAATAGGTTCAAACTTAAGATATTAATTTTCTATTAAATGTTGTAGTTACATTTAATTAGATTTGAAATTGAAAAACAAAACATTGTATAAAGAAAATGATTCAATTGATAAATTTTAAGCAGTAAGTAGCTTTAATTATATATAAAGAGATAGGGGGAAAAGATTAAACTGTTTTTTTTATCACTGTTGACTTATATAATAGAAATATTGACTTTTTTTAAAGGTGAAACTAATTTTATTTAGAATAATGATGGAGACTTTAAAAGATTACATGGTTGAATGCTTTGGTATATATGTAATATGTTTATGTTAAAATAATGCTTCGTGGATGTAAAACTGTGATTTATATGGTTAATGCATTATGAAAAAATCTGACCTATCTTCTAATCATCATAAATTGTACAACTTTATGTGTCTGTAAATTATTTTTTGTTATAATATAATCACAAATTCCTTCTTTTTTCCATTGCCTGTATTACCATCTAAAATATTTTTCCTTATATATATATTTCAATCAGCCACATTTAAAAAAACATAGAAACAAAACTTAATAATGCAACATGCATAATAAAGAGTAGTACATACTTACATAATAATATGCAAGTGTTAACAAACGTCATGATAAGACTTTGGATGGTAAGATTGGACTACATACATTGCATTAACTGGAATTTGCTTACATTAATTAGAAACTTAATATTTTTATAAGTCACTCACTGTAAAGGAATTTTGTGCTATTAAGATTCTCATCAATAGTGGTGACCCTGTAGTTATAAAATGATTAAATTCCTCCCTTGAAAGATATGAAATGAAATTAATAGGTTTTTTCCCAGTCTAACCCCTGCATGCATTAAGGAATAATGATAATAAAATAAAACATACAGAATTCGCATATCTACAGATATAATTTTAAGTTTTTTTAGCATGAATGGCAATAATATAATTTATTAATATTGGGATTGACAATGAAAAGAATTATGAATGAATTATTTAATATAGTTTTTATTAACAGTTATTCAACTATGCTTTAGGTCAAATTAATATCAATTATTTTTTATCATGCTTGGTAAAATGGTATAGATTATAAATTAATTACAAATTCTTTTATAATTTATTAATTGATACATTAATGGTTAACTTTTCATATTGTATAAACTGATTTGCTCAAATCTATAATAGATGGAGTTTTTAGGAAAATAAAGTTGTTGTTTTTTTTTTCCACCTGCTTTTTAGTTCTGTGTGATTGCATTTTTTAATTATAGACAAAATCTGTGTCCTAATAAAACATTTATATCATGATTCTATTGGGGTTTGTGATAGTTAGAAAGAAATTAAGAATCATCAAATCAGAAATTTATTTTGCTTTGTATGTATAGTTTTATTTACTTTAGACTTCAGATATAAAGAAAAGTTAATGCACTTTAATATTGCTGTAAACACACACATCAATTTTACTTTATAAATAATGAATGCAAAATATCAAAAATTGTAAATCATCCATATGATGCGAATTTTGACTAAACCAGACATATTAAACAATATTATTAAGATATATATTTTTATAGAAGACACATAAATGAAGTATATTAGTCTAAGTTTAAAGTTTAATACATTTTAATAATTTACAAAGTTGTAAAATATATTTTACTCTTAACGTTTAATTAAAGTGAATATCATTGAGAAAATGAATTTAATTTTGGAATACATTCGTGAGTCTTATTTACCATTTATTTTTTCATATTTATAGTTTGTTATATTTTTTCATAAAAAAAATCTTATTCATCTTAAAATCTTTACGTTTTAATTAAATTATATTTAAAGCATAAGTTTGGATAATGACATTAATTTTAAAAATAAAATATCAATTAATAAAATAATAATGTTATCAAAACAAAGAAATTTATTTCAGCCTTCTGTTTCAAAGAATCTATTTAACAAAAAACAACTTAACCTTTTTCAAATCTTTTTGTTTTAAATAAATTTCATTAAAATTATATATTCTAAAACTGAAACTAATCTTAGAAATATTAAAAAATCTTTTTTTTTTCCATATGTCAAATGTGTTGACCAGGAGACAGAACCAGAGCCAACTGCTTGGAAAGCAGCTATGCTAACCACCAGGCCACCAACGCTCGACAAAAATCATTTTTTTAATTAAAAAGTAATAAGAGAACAAATAACTTTCTGCATAAATTTTATGCCCATTTGAACCATTGTATTTAATATTTACTTAAATTATCATAACAATTCTGAATTATTTAGTAGTAAATTACTATAATGCCTATGGTGTAGTTCAGATTTTTTTCAGATTCTAATCAGACTATAATCATTCCAGATAACTATCCAATGTTGATTGGTAAAGTGATGTATAAAATTATTCTTAGTCAAAGAGTGAAAAAAGGAAAAAATACACTCAATATTTGGCAATCAGAAGCACGGTCAATAATGCATTCTCTTTTTTTTTTTTTTTGCTATTAAATGTGAGTTGCTGGAAATGCTTTCATCATGTAGTGGGCTGTTTCTTATTTCTTTTATTTATTACAATTTTTTTTTAAAATTACATGAAATTTTTCTTCATCAGTTCATGGATCATGTAAAATATTTATCATCAATCACATCTTGCACAGATTCTATTTGGCATGTCTTTGAGGGAAGATCTATTATGTACTTTCCTGCACATTTTATTTATTGTATGTTTTGTAATTTGATTTCTAATTAAACAGCATTTTATTTAAAATGACAGCTTGTTTCCATGCAAAGAAATTGGCTTTGCATATAAATATTTGCTTTACATGAATAAACTAGTTATTTGCAGAAAGAACCATGGAAAAACTATCATTCACCTATTTCATTAATTATATTATTGCATTTATCAATGATAATAAAAGGTTGTGTTGCAAGCATGGTTTGATGCAATGGTGGTATGATGGAACTGAAAGCTAAAGATTCAAGGATTGCAACATGCTTAATCACCGCCAGTGCTTGAATGTCATGTGACCTCTTAAGAAACAAATCATTCAATTATTATTCTGAAATTATAATGAGAAAACTGAATTGTATAATGAAAAATTCATGTTTATATTTGTAAAATATCTTAATCAGTTCATAAGATTAAGAATTAAAAAACTTCTGGATTGCAATTAGTTTTGGTAATTATAATCAGGCAATGCATGCAGAATTTATGCATAAGGATAAAATAGGGATTGAAATATAAAAGAAACACCATAAAATAAAGAATAGCTAAGAATAGAAAAACAACATCCTATTATTAAGAAAAATTACATTTTCAGAATTCCTAAAATGAATTTGACTTGTATGCATGTAAATGTAGCAGAATTACATAATTTATTTTTCATGCTTGATGCAAAAAGAAAATAGTTATTGAATTAGATAACAGACATATAGCCTATACCTAATAAGCACTCTCACAGACCATAGTATTAGTTTTTATTCATAGTGTTATGCATTATATGCATATTTTTCAATGCTGTTTATTATCTTTATGTAAAGATTATGTTACATGCATGTTATAAAAAATGAATTTAGTATTAAAATGCCATGCTTCTATATGCTAATATTATATATTTATTAAGTGTTAATAGATATTTAGTGAAATGGATGAATGACTATCTTTAAAAAGGGTGGCGTAGTTGACTAAAAAAAAACTAGTTTTAAATTAGTGAAATAATTTGACTTTTTATATAGAACTATGTATTAATTAAATCTTAAAATTTTGTTGGTTTATAATTGAATGCTGGATCAAATATGCTGATCCTTCAATAATTAAGATGATGATGAAATAAAATGAAACTACTGCTATTGTCAAAACTACCATGAGAAATTTATACATTACTCTTATAGTATCACAAATATCTTATCTAGTAATAAAACTTAAATTTAAACACAATCTATTAACAGCCTCTGCAGAGCAAAAATTTATTCACTGTTTCTTACAATTGTGAAGAACAGTGAAACAATTGGTATTGGTAATATCCTTTTCTTTTTAGATAAAAATTATTAGATAGGCATTTAATAATCAATATTAGGTGATAACTGGATTAGCTATGAATTAGAGACCTGACAAAAACTGCAATTTACTTGAAATGTTTCAGTTATCTAAAACTTTTTTTTAGCTTTGCTCTAGATTTGAAATTCATATTTTGGATATAGAAAACTAGAGTACAAATCAATACATCAAAAAACTTCTTATTTGTTGTATACAATTCTGTAAAAAAGTATGTAAGTGAAAAACATGTGTGCTTGTATGCTTATAGACATGACTAAAAATATAATCAGTGTTTAAATGGTGGATTTAAAAGCTAAAAATTATTGGTTGAACAAAGTAAAATAAACTCTCCATTTCATCAACTGAATTATATTCAACTTGCCACTTGGATAGTAAAAAAATACATGATTTTCTCAATGATTAATCATAATGACCTTTGTAGATTTAGTTCAGTGGGAGAGTTGTGGATATGAAAATTAAAAATTTCTATACTGAACCTATTATTTTACTGCTCAAACACAAACGACCTTTAAACAATTAGCCAGGCAATTATTATTATTTTATTTTTGTTAGGGAAAAGTAATTCCAGTAATATTTAGATCCTTCAGTCTTATTGGATTAAACTGGACAGGTATGAACAGCAACCTTCACCTTTTAAAAATTTATATATTCTTTTTATATTCGGACAAATGTTAAATAATTAAAAACAATGCCATGGCTACAATTTTGGGGCCAAAAAAGGTTCTTTAGTATTCTTTTGAATATATATAAAATAATCCCAGTGCATAACGCTATACTGAAATAAATATACAAATATTAAGCAATTAAATCATCCCACATGATTAGGAAATCCAGTACTGCCCTCTGTGAACTAATATATAAATACATTAGAGTTCGTATTTCAAAATAGCCAGGTCAAATCTGGCTATTTTGAAATACGAACTCTAATGTATTTATATATTAGTTCACAGAGGGCACTACTGGATTTCCTAATCATGTGGGATGATTTAATTGCTTAATATTTGTATATATATATATAACAAAAAAGTATCATTTTGTTTACTTCAAGATTACTGCAAAGCTGTTTATTATAATCTATCATTTAGAATAAAAGAAATACTAGTTTATATAGAAAATTATTTTAACCTTAAATTTCAAGCTTCTTATTTTTAAAAAAAAATAATTTAAATTTTTCTTAAAAGATACAACAAAAGTTGATATTTCTCAATTAAATTAGATTTGCAATTTTAAATTAATATTAATTGTCAAAATTCATCCTGTTGTACAAATTCTTTCATAAAAAATATTCCCTAATATATTCCCGACTACTTCATGCATAAGCTTTTACATTTACAAATCTATTTGTTCCCTACAGTAAATGTGCATATTAATGATTATGTGAAATGAAGAAAACAATAATGATAATTTTTAAAATAAAAGCTACATTTTTGCCTACCGAGGAATTAAACAACAAATAAATAAAAATTCAATTCAATCAGAATTATTGAAAACACCTTTAATAAGAATAAAAACTGAACAAGTTTTGGTCATAACCATGTGTAGAAGCCAAATCTTGAAAAATAACTTCACTGATTCTGGATGTGTCATGTGGTTTTAGTGCAGTGGTAAGTTGGTTGTTTTGGAACCTAAAATTCATAGATTATGGCTCAGGCTCTGTCACGTCTGGTGCTCAAACTATATATTATCTCCTGAGTAATAAATCATTCCTTTATTATTATTGATTCTGAAAAAGTCTTAGGGATAGAAACTTCAATACCAATAAAAGACTTTTTAAAATCCATAAACATTTATTAAAAATCAGATTTGTTATTTTTGAAAAGACTCCAGACATAGGTATGACCATCAAACCTTTTAATCATCTCCATTAGTATTTTTCTGATGATTTTGATCTACTTCTTAATAAAACATATTGCAATAGCTAAGGCTCAAAACTTATTATAAATAGATATATACCAAAAGTTGTTTACAATATTACGTATTAATGTTTGGCTATATCAGAAATTAGTTAGATCATATTAGCAAACGGATATGAGTTATTTACAATATACTGTAGTTTTATACATTTATGTAATTCCTATTTGAAAGAAACCACATAATATATTTTCTTTGGCTTAATATAACTGAGAAAGTAAACACATATTTTTCATTTGATTGAAATATTGGAAATCCATTTGTCATTTTGATGTTCAGATGTCAACTGATCTCCCAAGCAACTGAAAATAAATAACATAAATTTAAAATTTAAATACAGAATTTATTTCTTTTGCTTGATTAGTAGATTACTATTGATAAGAGAGGGCGCTATTTGCAAGTTTATTAAAATGTTAGAAAGTCAGTTTCCTAAAGGGTTATCATGCTATGTGCATTAAATGATTATTACTTCATAAATATAAATACTACATTTATATATAAAAAAAATTATAATTTTCTAATTTAAAAAAGAATTCATCATAATAATTTCTTAAGACCTAGGAAATAAATAGAACCAAATAATCAATTCCCTAGTTGAAATTTCTATAGATTATTTTATATATGATTGTGAATAGTTATCAATCCAAATTCCTTGTGCTAAATAAATTATTAACATTGATTTATTTAAAAACATATATATATATCCAGTGAATTTCAATATAGCCTTAAAAATACATGTACGTATACAGAATTAAGCAACAAATAAAATATTATCAAAAATATCCCAGCTATATCATGCTATCAATCATCTGTGTTACAGATTTTCATGCAAATAGTTGCTCAAAAAATCAAATGACATTTCAGCAACAAGAGAGAAAATAAATACAACTGTATTCTGAATTGCTCTAAGCGAAATGTTTTTTTTTTTTAGAAATAGTTCCAAAATCTTTAGTTTTTTAGATAATAATCTTCATCATTGGAAAAAATCTTCAAGAACTTCATTTTTGTACTTTTAGCATTAGTGGGCAAAAAAAGGTAATTGATATTAGTAATGAATAATCTGTAGAATATACACACAGTAAATATAAATGTATACATTATTTATTAATAATTTAGGTTATTGTATATTCAATTATATATATAATACAGATAAAATGTCTGTTAATTAAAAAATATTGTAATAACAATAAAAATAATAAATATAATGGTGATTAACTATTATACATGGTCTTTCAATTCACAGAAGTACTTTTGGTTAATTCCTTATCCTTCTTCAACTGTTATTAAATTCAAAAACATACTGGAAGCAAACATCATCAACTCAAATTCCAAGAGTCTTGAATTTTAACATTAGTGACTTGCCTCTTAATTATATTCATTTTATTTCTATTTCTGAATCCATAAAAAAAAAATTAAAAAGTCAATTTTCATAAATAGAAATAAAATGAATATAATTAATAAACAAGCTGCTAACATTAAAATTCAGGAATTTTGGGATTTGAATTGATGGTGTTTGCTTTAGTTATGTTTTTTGAATTAAACGGCAGTTGAAGAGAGTTAAGGAATTAACTGAAAATACTTCTGTGGAATGAAAGACTGTGTATAATAGTATTATATATATATATATATATAATACTATTATACACATATATATATATATATATATATATATATATATATATATATATATTAATGTCTTTTATTGGACTACAATTTGATTGAGATTTGGGTCAAATGAAGAATGTTGGTTCAGATTAAAATGCATGTAGGAAGTCATTTATCTTTCTCAGATATTATTATTCATATGTTTTAAGAATATGAAATGAACATTTAAGCATATCTAAAAGTAGTAGAAACATTATCTGTATAGCTAATTACATACAATCTGCTTCTCTCAGTTTAATGGAGTGATGTGATGAAAAATATAGGAACTAAAGATTTCTAGTTCGTTTATTAGCTGAATAAATCTGTTTAAAAAAACTGTCACATGTAAGCTGCCATTTAAGTATACAAATATCATATGATTTGTTAAATAATTAACAATAAAACTAAATGATAAATAATTGTTTAAAAAGTAGGTTTTTCTTTAAAAAAAAAGGCAAAAATTACTTTTAATATTGAAATAACACTATTTATTTTAAATGAAAAAAATTTGATCACAATTACTTCAACAAAACATCATTTTAAGAGTTAATAAACAATGTCATAGTATTTGCTAAAATTTAGAAATTTGTAATTAAGGCTGTAGCCTCAAGCACATGCGTATAAAATGTGATAGTAGGGACCTCTACAGGTCTTAAACCACAAGCTTACTCTTTGGAAGAAAAGACAAAAAGTAAGCTTGTGGTTTAAGACCTGTAGAGGTCCCTACTATTGCATTTTATATGCATGTGCTCGAGGCTACAGCCTTAATGAATATTACTTACATAATCAATGTGCGTTTAAATAAATTTATAATTAGAGCTTTAAATTTGTAATTATTAAAAGTTATAATTAATAATTTATGATAACAAATAGTAAAGTTTGCATTTAAATACAAACATTTTAAACAAAGTAGTAAAGATAAAAGTCTTAAGTAACTGCTGTTGATAATGATGACATATTTATTAATTAATTTATTTTTTCCTCCATTTTTTCAGTTACAAAATGCATGTCAGCTTATTTAATGACCCTATTAAGTCACTTACTTTTGGTAATGTTTTACAAGGTGTAGCAATTAAAAGCAATTTTTTTTATTTAGGAGGTTGTTTACTATATCTTTAAAGATATTACACATGGGAAAGAGAAAGATGAATAATTAATTCCATGTGTGTGTATGTTTAAAATTAAAAAATCAGATATATTAATCTTTAGCTGAGGTTTAAAGTTTATATCTATGCTAGAGATAATCTCTAGTTTAGAAAATGGTTAGTAGTAATCATTATTGTATATATCTGAGGTGGATGATGTCAAAGTTGTGAGTGGAGTGAGTTTGACAATGGTAAATAAAAATGTAACAATTTACTATAGATAAATATTCTTCATATAATAGAGACATATATGAAAGATAGTGATCTGGGCCAATTGATAAGTGCTGGTTCAGCATGAAATGCATCTTGGAGGTCATTTGTCTTTTATTGTATCTTTATTTATATGAATTTAAAAAGAATGGAGAAGTATGAAGGTTGTTTAATATATCTGTGAAATCATCTACAGAAAATTTAAAAAAAAAAAAAAGATTAAAGTTTTCAGTTTTTATTTTTAGCTTATATTTAAAAAATTGAAAATCACAAATTAAATTGAATAGTGGTCAAATTAAGAGAAACAAAATAAAAACTTGACACTGACATCAATTAGACATATTAATTTATAATTTATTTGCTGCTATGTACGAAATATTTTTAAGAATTTAAAATATGAATATTAATTTATTTACAATTATATATTATTATTTTTTAAATAACATTGTATTTAAGATGAATAAAAAATGTTATTAATAAAGTCTAATACTTTGGGTAAATTTGAAGTCTCTCTCAATTATCTTTGAAATGTCGTAATAATAGTCATGCTTCTGATTTCTATTGACGTAACCATGTCAGTGTTGTTCCAAGATTACCATTTTATCTTTCTTATTTATATTTTATTGTAGAAAAAAAAAAATAGATATAGATTTTATATTTGAGATATCAAGTTTTTATCCCTTTTTGAACAGTTAGAACACTCACTGCCCTGTTTTACTAATGTTTTAGTCCATCTATTTAAAAATATATACATTTTTAGAATATGATAATTTAAATATAAATAATAAAGTGGTTAATTATATATATTATTTAAAAATTATTGATTTTTAACTCTATCAGCACTCATACGAGTAGATGAAAAATAGTTGTAAGTTGAATTACTGGGCATATTGTGTTAATATCAAATTTGCCCATTAAGAATAACAGGTCCACTCAGCTGAAAATCATTGCAGAAATATTTAGCTTTCAAATTTATCACTCTAATAATATAGCAAACTGCACAGGGCATACAAAATTGTGCATAAATAGTTTTAATAATAATAATAATAATCATTTTTTAATTTTTTCTTGTTGTGATGAATAAAATTCCTTTTTTTGTAAGAATCATTGTAATATTTTCTGCAGCAAAAACAATGGGGAAATTTTTTTTTTTTATAGAAGAATCAAAATTGTCAAGCGTTGGTGGTCGAGTTATCAGCACAGCAGCCTTACAAACAGTCGTCCCGGGTTTGCGGATTCGCTTCCCGGCCGATGCTTTGATATATGAGGGAAAAAAAATCAAAATTAAGTTGACGGTAAAGTAATGATCCATATAGCCACAATTAATAAACAAACACGCTTAGTATTAATCATATATAGAGAAGTAGACAAATTAAATATAAAAGAAAAAATAAAATTAATGATTTTTTTTTAAAAATAATAATCTTTTAAAAAACGCGGCGTAACTACTAAGAAAAAATATTTAGCATCTTAAGTTCTGATTTATTATTTTTTCCAAAAAAATATTTATTTTTGTACTATTTAAAATGATTTAAACTGAATTTTTAATAATGGAAGATAATCTCCATTTAATATTATTACTATTTTTTTTTTTAAACTTTGTAATAAATTAATGGTTGTAATTATCATTAAACGTAAAGTAATATATATATAATTGGTATTCCATACTTAGAGTTTCATATAAACTTGAATCTATTAATAAAAAGTTTAATAAACTCTTCTATTCTATCTTATGATCTACACTCTTTTATTTCATTTTGAAGTTTCCAATATTATTATATTTTTTGTTCATTAATATTTCAATAATTAGTAATATGAAAAATTCTGTTAATGAAAAAAAAAAGCAATTTGAAATTAATTAATTTAATTTTGAAGAAAATGTTCTTTATGTATTACAAATGCTTTATTTTTTCTTAGTTACTTTTGGAGTCTAGTTGAATAAAAAGAAAATATAGGGGGCGCCAAATGTCGGGTTAACAAAAAAAAAAGGCTCGGGGATTTAAAAGTGAAAGATAAAAATTACGAAGATCTGTCTTAAAATTAAATATTATCAATACTCTAATATATTCTACTAAAAGATTGTACAATATTTATGTAAACTGTTTATATATAATACATTAAAAAAAAATCATATTTTAAATTTTCATTAGTTTTAGAATAAGACGCGTTGTATTATTTCCAAACTTCTGGAATATAATTATAGTGGCTGGTCAGCCTACATTTTGCCAAATGCCCTCTGGCCTTTAGATCAACAATTTTCAGTGACCCAGAAGTAACAACTAATGTTCTTTTAAGAAAAAGGAAAGATGAAACCTTAGTCTTTAAATTAAAAAAAAAAGTTAAGCTTGAATGTCCACATATGTACGCATACACACATTCATATGTGCATCTAACAACAAATATATACATTCTGAATTAATATTTTTCAATGGTTAAATTTGTTGTGATGGCTATTATTATACTAGCAAGCTTTAATAGATATTCCTTTTCATTTTGGAGTAAATATAGTGCACATATACACATATTAAACAAAATTTGAACGTTCGATTCAGCAATTTTTGGTCTTTTAATTCCATAATATAAGTCAATTTGTATGAATGTTTTTAATAGTAATTATATAAGGAGAGTTAAATCAAGTTAGACTTTTATGCACTTCTATTTTGCATCACACACGGTATATTTTCTACCTTTATTTAAAAAATTTATTCACTATCGATGAAAATACATGTTTTTAAATATTAAATTTCAACATTTTTAAATTCAAAATATCGATAGACTTTGGAGGTCAAGGTTCACGATCACACCACAATTCTGACATTTTCTAACCCAAACTTTTTATGAATTCACAAACAATAAATTTTTCGATTTTTTATTTTATATCATTGCATCAAAAACACCTAGTGCGGGTTAGCTCAGTGATAGAGCGATAAACTCAGAGCGAAAGGTTTCTGAATCGATTCTCAAAGTAAAGCAAAACAATAGTAATAAATATATTCAGTTCGGCCAATTGATTAAAACCATTATACTTAACCTGGTGCTCAGAATACTTGAATGTCACATTTTCTTCTAAGCAATTAACCATATGACTATTTATTTCTTTTTTTGATGTAAAGAATTCATTAAAGTTTATGCTCTCAATATGAAATGCTAGAATAAATTGAGTTAATAAATTGGAAAACTCTGATTTTGATTAAATGTTATTGCTTGGTCTTTACACCACATTGCCCTGATGCTTGACTTATCTTCAGAGTACTTAAATGTTATATATAAATAAGCTGAGGGAACATTTCTACCCTTTTCGTTCATTATGATATTATACAATTACAATAATACACCATAAAAACAAAACAAAAAATCACATAACCCTCACCACATATAATGCTCTTTAGGGATGAAGATCATATAACAGAAACTAATTTAGAGATATGAATAAGATAGCACTACATAGGGATTTAAAAAGCACTACTATCTAGCATCTAAGATTACTCAAGCTTATAATAAGAAAGAGATCTGGCACACAAGAAATAGACCATCATATTAAAGGTCTTCATAGCTTGATGAAAGAATATTGATAGACAGGAAATTAGGAAATAAGTCAGTTGTACAATGTACATTTTCACACACAAAAAAAGTGTGATTTGACAACTATTCTGTTAATATGAGATGATAGAATTTTAGATATAAAAAAATTCAATATTATTGTGATATTATATATTTGTAGACATATCATATTTTTTATAGTAACAATATATCATTAATAACTCTAAACTTTAAAGAAAATTCTACTTACAAATTAAATGCAAATTAAAAAATATTAAAAGCAAATGAAATGTGTATTTAACTTGCCATTTGAAAATACAGTAGTTGAGATCACACAGGGAAAATGTAACAAAAATAAAGGCTATATTTAAAAATGGGAAAAAAAATTAAGGAGAAGATACTAGTAAAGATTAATTAAAGATTATTATACATATAAAAATAAGTTTTAATTGCTGAGAGTGATAACAAAAACTGATCTAAGCTTAACTTTTTTTTTAAAAAAAAAAGTAATGCATTTGGATTAAATTAATCAAAAATGTTTATAATTATAGATATGATGATAAAAAGGTTATTAGTTGTCAAGCATTGGTGGTCGGGAGGTCAGCGACAGCTGCTTTACAAGCAGTTATCTCAGGTTAGCAGATTCGCTTCCCAGCTGATGCTATGACACATGAGAAAAAAAAGGTTATTAGTTTAGAGATTTCAGTACTAAAAAAGTATGTACAAATATTTGTTGCCATTTATTTGAATATTTAATTTAATCTATCTTTAGTTATATAGTGAAATTGCAATATAAAAAGTATTGATATAAACTACTTTATATGCTATCCAAAAAATATATATATAAATAAACAAAAAATATAAACATTAATATTTCACATGTGAAGCGATGGATCTGTAGGCCAGATCCACTTCATGTCTTTCTAGGATCAAACTAGATCCACATATGTTACGATGTTTATAAAGCTTTCCGTTTGCCATTTTATATATATTTAATTTTAGACCAGCAAATAAGTGATTAAAATATCAATTTTCTATTTAAAATATTTTTATTATAAATATTGGAGGGGCCCAGATATATATATATGCGCAAATACATATATGTATAATTAGTGATAGAAACTTTTATAAAAATCAATAAATAAATTTTAATATGCTATTTTTTTAAAGTATTTTATTCTGGACCCTGCTAGCATTTTGTAGTGTCAAACAAAAGAAAATCCATTAACAAAATGGTAATGGAATTTTTTAATTAAAGTAAAATTAAAATGGAAAAGATATTCGAAACATGAATTCTTCAAATCTACATTAAATTAAAAATAGATTTGAAACAATAAAATCTTTGGGTTTTTTGGGAGAGTGGATTTCAAGAATACAATGCAAAATATTTTAGGTCGATAATTGCGGTCACCAGAATTTCAACATATCCACTAAACCTTGGGCGAATGAAAAAGGGAATTTCCCAAAAGTAGTCAGAAAAGGATATAAATAGCCCATGAGAACAATAGCGGTCAGCCAGTCATAGTTTTTATCAGTGATTGCCTGGAGAATCCATGCCGGTTAAATTTTCAAACTTCGTCAAAATGTGTAATTGTTGGACTGCTGAACTGTTGAACTCTCACATTAAAATTCATAGCTAGCAATGCCTGTGCAGAAATTCATATTTCATTGTGGGACCCAAATTTCCACAAGGACTCAAAATAAATTAGGTAATATGTTCCCAATTTGTTTATTTCTAACCGCCTAATTTATTCTTAAAAACTCCAGTTGACCTGATAATGTAATTTTACTACCTTTAATGTCTTCTTAAATGAAATTCCCTTAATTTAATGTAACTGTTAACTAAAATTCTGTAAATTTTACTTGCTATCACTATAAATCTAATGTCTCTGCCCTCATTCTGTCTGTCTTAAAAATTATGCCTCTTAATGTTAAACTTTCTCTTAAAGTGGTTCAGAAAATATTATTATTATTTACTTAAGAATGTATTTGTTTATGACTGATAAATGTCTTATTTAAAATGAAATCACTATATGCCAATTTTTTCCATCTTGACAAAAGTTTTATATAATTAAATATTTTGCTTCCTATTTCCCCGACCAACATTTGTCGGTAAATAAATAACTAACTCTTTAGCTCTAAATGATTAATACTTGGAACAACCTTTTTTGACGAGATGAAATAATTTTATATTACTTTATATATTTTAAAATATTTATGCATACACAGTTTAGTTTTGGGGAGATGCTAAGTCAAGTATAAGCTATTTATTTAGTTATATTATTTCATGTTATAAAAATGAAAGGGAGGAGGGTTTAGAAAATATATTCTTGCTAAATAGTAAAAAAAAAAGTATAAAATGTTTTAATTTAAATATTAGTGAGATTTCATTTTAAAGGGAGAGATGTGTCGCCCAGAAAATGATATTCATAATAATATTAATGCTTATTTTATTCTTGTTGGTCTGATCTTAGTCAATCCATATAACATTTGTGTAATCTTTAAGAGCTCAGCACAATTTTATATTGAATTCTAAAAATGTATTTTTCCAGGACTTGTATTTTGCCTTGCAGCATTTTGCTTGATCATTTGTCTTTTGTTCTTTGTGATTGCTAATTCAGAATTAGACCATGTGATAATTTCACTGGCTATGAATTTTTTATCAGGATATGAAAGACAACTTGAAAGACCCAGGGTAAACTGAGCTTAGCTAGCCTTGGTGATTTCCATCCTTTCACCTGAAATATCTTGAGGTTTGCTCATGGTGCAGACCATTCTTTCTTTATTTCTTGGCGTCATTGGAATGGGGCAGGTGAATTGAGTCTATGCTGGTGATGCAATATCATCTGCTGGGTCTGTTTAATTTCTTTTGTTCTGAGCATATCATGGCAGATTGACTACAGTCTGATTAATTTACTTGTTTTACAATCTTAAAATATTTAGTTGTGAATATCGTGATCTATTTATATTTTAAATGTGACACTCTCTTCGAGACCAATTCCTAAAATATGATTCAATTATTTCTTTCTTAAAATAATTTCACTTTTAATAAAGTTATATTTAAAATATGGTTATTTAAAAATATTTGTCTCATACATCTCAGATTTGAGTGGGTGTCTACCATAAAACTCTAACTATCTCATTTGTTAAATTGGCATATGAACTATACTGCTCCTGTACTTGAGGCATAATTAATGACAGGATCGAAATTTATGTTAATAAAATATGGAATAAAACAGAGAGATATTAGAAAAGTTATACAAATGTTTTATTAAATATATATGTGAATTTAAACTACCTGTGGTTTGTCTCCATTCATTTTATTCTAAAATTAACATTTCTAATTAATTATTGTGCTGCTATCTGATGACTCAAGGTCACATGCATACTATTCCTATATTTAAGTAAATGAATAGGTCTAATTCGAATCAATATTAGAGTTAGATGTTAGAATTAGTTGAGGCTCATGCTCCACCATTGATGCTAGTGGGCCGGAAGGTAGGAAAGATTTATTGATTATCTCAAAAATGTTGTTAATTAGTTGGCAGATTTAGAGAGTGGGTAAACAGGGCAGAATCCATAAGTATTCTTTATCTTTGATCTCACGTATGGTTGGATTCGAGATACTTTTACCCAGGCTGTGAATCATGTTGAATTAACATACAATTTTGACCAGTATACATGATCACTCTTCCCTATGCTTACTCTGGCTTGCACTAGGTGGTGCTGCTACTGTATAGAGAGTGTTGCCTCTGTTTTAACATTAAAATTTATAAAATTATTAAATTTTACAATACAACAGCAGCCCTTTGTTGTCTCAAAGTGCCATATGTGACTCACTCAACATAATTATTGATACAATGATGCTAGGAAAAGCAGTGAATATTCTTCCCTCTTCCCGGATCATGAGTTGCTATCTGGTCATAACTGTAATCTTTCCACAGACTATATTGTTTGTTCAGAGTGTGATTATTGAAAGAGAAAGGTTAAGGAGACTTTGTCAATTGCCAAAGATATCCTTGCCATCAATAAAAAAGACTCCAGCATTCCTTTTTTTAAAAAAATGGTACTTATAGCCTTCTCACTTCTCATCAGTATGCAAATTCATCTTTAAATATTCATTTTGATCTCAATCCAATTATTATTCAACACTTACATTATTTATGGATGATAACTCTTTCCCCTTTTATTATGCTTTGATTATTATACTATATAGTATTGAAGTATTTAGCTTCAAATAAATTCTTTCATACTTCAAATCCAAGTTTAGTCGTTAACTGTTTTAACATTTGCTTATTCATTTGGATTATGTGAAAGCATATTTTATAATTATCTTTTTTTAATTCTTTCAAAATGTAGTACAATATACATATAATAAAAAGGGATAACCATGTAATAATTAATTGGTTTAAAATATTTTCAAAGTGTAAAGCTAAAAGTTTTACAGAATTTAAAAAAATTCATATTTTTTTCAAGTAATAGAATAAAATCTAGTATTTAGTAATGATATAAAAAAGAATTATAACACTTTTTTGAATTGTGGCAGAAAGCTTAAATTTTGAAGAGTTTAAACTGTAAAACAGTAGGATGGACCTAAAAATATTAAAACAATTAGAACATAATCAGTTAATAATAAGACTTGTTGAAACATTTCTGTACCGAAAATAACCATTATTAAAGAAAAAGGATATTGCCAAGAGAATGATTAATTGTAAAAAAAGTCTAATATTTCACTATTTATTTTATTTATAAAAAACATACAATACATCAAGTTTTAATTTTTGAGTGAAATGTGAATAAGTGACCACACATAGTACATTATTATTAATTTTGTTTATCTATAATCTTAATTTGTATATGCATTCTATATATACAAAAAGTGTTTGTGATATATATATTACTTAAACAATAAGTGTAGTAATGTTCAAGGCTAAATGGGTTTGTAATTAATCATTAAAAACCCATCAGCGCTTCAATATCAATAACAATCAATAATTTCAAACTGCTGTCAAGGTTGCCTTGACAACAGTTTGAAATTATTGATTGTTATTGATATTGCGATTGTCTAAGTGCTGACGGGTTTTTAATGATATATATATATATATATAAATTAGAAGCCTAAAGCTAAACTAGACAATAAAAATAATTAAAAAGACCCCAAATTCACAACTCAACCAGCCTAAGTTGAGAAGTCTGCTTGCAGCATTGAAACCATTGGTTGTGTTTTAGAGTTTATTTTCTTTGGCTAATCTGGTTAAATTGTGAAAAATACAATGCTCTTGCAGTTCATTAAAATACTACTTATTCTATTGGAATCAAAATTTATTAATGAAATATGAGCAATTATATGTGATGTATGATATATGCAAGCACTTGAAACAAAATATACTGGATATCCATTTTCTAAGCATGCTTTCAAATTTGTATGCATAGCATATTATATATCACAATTTAAAATTTTGTAGATCTAATGGTTTTATTGTGCTATGATCTCAGCCAAACATTAATACCTTTTTCTCATATAATTGGAATCACTTAATTGTAATAAACAAACATTCTCTATACAATTTGAATAAATATTTTTGTAGTTTTCATCTCTCTCATTTGACTAATGATATATATAAGTGTATCCACATTTAATTAAAATAATAGAAGTGGTTTGATTAAATTTATACATAGGTTGTTAGATTTGGAATAATGTATATTTTTAATAAAATAAATTTTGTTAGCTGTTATGGGTGGTATGGTTCATATGATTGAGGATGGTGAAAAACAAAACAGAATTTATTCCAATAGAAAATTGTTTTCCCAAAACTGAAACACCAATCTTAATAACATATCACACAATCACTATTTCCTATGCTCATACAAGCTGTTAAAATGGAGGCAAAACTCTTCATACAGTCATGCCAACCAGTGTAAGCCAGGGTAATCAATAAATGCAAGAAGGTTTGTATATAAAAATCCTATCTAATGCCACAAGCTAGAAAGTAGTTTGGGGATACTGGATGAGTAGGCACTAGATAGGGATTTGATGCACAACATTTTTGCATCCATTGATTATTCTAGTTTGCACTGGTTGGTACAACTATATACTATATAAAGAGTTTTGCCTCTGTTTTAGTCCCCATCCCCAGACCGGTTTCGAGCTATGGCTCTCATCAGTGAGGAGCTAGGACATAAGATTCAAAATATTAACTCAAGCCAAGCATTTATCTAATTCTTAAATATTAAGAAAAAGATCCAAATCTTCAGACACCTACATGTCTTCAAACTCAGCTCTTTAACCAAAGAAACTATATGAGCCTGAACTAAATTCAGAGATCCCATATATTAGTAGGCTTAGCAATTTAATATAGCCATAGCTCGAAACTGGTCTGGGATGGGGACCATCATAGATAAAAGCTTCATGTATTTTCTCTTGTAGCATTTATCATAAAAAAAAAGCTTGTTTAGAGCTAGTAGCAGGCTCTTTATATATTACATATTTGTAATACAAGCTGTATAGGTCATGTGATATATGACTGATTTTTATTAACTTAATATGTAAATAATAGATTGACAATGGTTAGACTGAAAACTATTATAAGAATTATGAAGGTTTTTAAATTTATACATTGACTAATTAATGGAAGCATTAAAATCATATAGGAAAAAATGAATAAATTGAATGTGCAATGTTAAAAGAGTTGTACAAACCATAAAGTTGGATTCTGATATTGTAGGAGACAGTGAAGATTTGATTCATATTAAAAAAGAAATGAAATTGCAATAAAACAAGTCCTCATATTAGCAATGAATTGATTGAGAAATATAATTAAAAAGACTTTTTAATAAGAGTAAAAATTTCTTCAGCCGCAAGTTGTTATATTTAAAAAGTTTTATTTGAAGCAGAAATATAGCTGATGTAAAAAATGTTGAGCAAATATTGAAGACTTTAAAATTATATCTTAAGAGAACAATAAAAGGTAAGTTGAAAAGAAAAAAAACAGACATATAAAAATGTTTAAAATAATGAGATAAAAACATAATTAAAGACATTAAAAGTGTTAGGGAAACTAATGTAAGCATGCAGTAAAAGATTTAGGAATTTGTGAAGGATATGTTAGAAAAAGATAGTAGTAGGGAAAAATGTGAAAAAAATAAAAAAATAAAGACATTGATGTTTATTAGTATACAAGTTTATACTCATGGGAAGGCCATCATTTTTTTTTATTTGGTTGATTTACCAAATTTTTTTAAAGATTTAATGCAAATTAAATAAAATATTTTAATACTATATAAATAAATGTGAGAAATGTATCCAGCCTATGGAAAGATCCATTGGTTTTATAATAGTCTTTTTTTAATTGGTTGATTTAACAATTTTTTTTAAAGATTTAATGTAAATTAAACAAAAAATATTTTAATATTATATAAATGTGAAAAATTCACAATTGACTTCAGACATATACCCAACAATGTACATTTCTAATGCATACACAATAAATTAAAATATTAATAAAGCTGAATTTAAATTAAAATTTTTAAATATACCTATTATATTTGATAAGTTATATAAAGTTAGGTATAGTTTTCTCTATAAATAAAATGCATACTTTGTTGCGAATTTGGCAGCATTATGGACAACAGACAAAGTATGGATTTTATATAAGAAGATTACTTACTGGAGCAGCTTTTAAGTAAAAAAAAATTCAGAGAGCACTCCAATAAAGTGTTATGGATAAACATATATTCAGACAACAGACAAAATAGGGATTTCATATATAAGTATGAAAAAAAAAATAGAAACACTTGGAAATGGGATTTTATTTGAGTAAAAAAGCTATTGGAAAAGTATATAATTATGGCAGAAATTTAGCTTGGACTTAAAACTTTAGGTTTTATTGAATTTTAGGTTGTTAGTGTGAATAATAAAAAGAAGTCAAATATATTTGGTAGATGCGTAAGTGTATTAGTTACATCTTTGGGTTTTAAAACTAAAGTCAAAAAGGAATCTGAGTAGCATATTGTAGCTTTAGATATACATGAATTACTCGAGCTAACAATAAACGTCTCTAGACTAATGTGAAGAGATCTGCTCTGGAAAGCATAGAAGTGAGTTGAGATATGACCAAGAACAGATAATAAGAAAATGTAGAGAGAAATGTAAAAAAATGATATATATATATATAATAAATCAAAATATATTGGTTGAAAGAAACAATAACATTGTATTAATTGAAAACATAAATGGTATATTATTAATAAATTTTTAAAAAAAAATATTTTAAAAAGATAAACAATAAGGCTTCATCTACATTAAGTGAAAATAATAAGTAAGAAAAAAATAGCTTGAATAATAATGAAAGAAGAGTTATAAAATTCAAGATTATAGAATAGTTAGCAGAATATAGGAAAGCACTGTGATTCCAATTGAAATACTTGAAATTATAAGAGAAAAGAGTATCAGAATCTCAGATAATGATGATTGATTGGAAAGCAGAGATAGAAAAGAAAGATCAAAATAATAGTGAAGATATTTTATAAACAGAATGGTAATGAGTGATCTGTCATTGTCAGATGTTATAGATGTAAAGATATGGAAAAGGAAAAGATGGGAAACTTTGGTTAAGAATATCATCAGAGAGGAAATTCTGAAGAAAGAGAAACAGAGTAGGTCAGTAAATCTTATTCAACAATTATTACTGCGTTATTTCCATTTAAAAAAATTGTATAGTGAATGGCTTGAGATCATGTGATATTTATATAAGTAAATGATGGATTGAATATGACATTTCCATCCAATTGAGATGTGCTGAGATTTTTTTCACTTAGATGAGAATGAGTTCAAAAATATTTAGAGCTGAATCCATAATTTTACATAGTATTAAACTGAACAGATAATGGATTATTAAATTAGTATAATATAGTAAAAGAAGATTTTATGATAATGATGGCATGCAGCTAAAGAATTGCTGAAAACCTTAAGTAGTTGTATTTTCTAATTGATTAGATCAGTTTTTATTTAAGAAAAAATTTCAGTATAAAAATATATATGAGATGCAGTTAGAGCAATAAGAATTGGGAGATACATTTAAAGATTGCTGTCAGTTAATATTTTAGATACCATTGCATTTAATAAAATAAATAGTTACTTTGTAGATGTTATTAAGGAAAAAAAATATTGTAAGAGATTAGAACATTTATATATGAAAAAGAAAACATAAAAATGAAAAACCTAGTATAATTACCAAAAAAAAAAGCAAGAAAAGTAAATATAAAAAAAGATGTAACATGAGGAACTTATTTATTTTCTGTTTATTTAAATGATTGACTGAGGGTTCTCTTAATAAGTAAGCTTACTGCTTCAAATTTTCTGGTGATATTGCCCAATTGGTGAATATCAAGAACAAGTTTAATAAAACATTAAATATTGTTGGAATTTTTCGGTATAAAAATAAACACAACTAAAGATTAAAGAGAGTAGAAATAATAAATGATAAAAATTAATAACTGAGCAGTAGATTAGAATGCAAGATAATACTTATAAATACTTAGAAAATTAGGAAATTGATGACAGATGTAGTATAAAGAAGTGGTATGGATAAAAAGATTACTAAAAACAATAGATTATTCAATATCTTGGGTGGTTTATCAAGAAAACAGTCATGTTGGGCAACTGAATAGAATGGCATGCTCAACCTACCATTTTGATGCTTATATATAGAGCTCACAAAATAAACTTTTAAAAAGCTTTGAGAATATCCCTAATTCCAGACCGATTTCTGTTACTGGCATCACTCTATATATAACATTTGTAAATACAACCTTATTAAATTAGGTCATGTGACATCTGACTTGATTTTTTTTGGAATGTCATTTTGGTGCTTGAACATCAGGTGCTCTTCCAAGAAATAAACTATACTAATTTTTATTTATTATTTAATGGCACTTTGTGGTCAGGTTTAACAAAAAAAGGACATGTTAAATACTTAATCTGGAGAAATTTTACTTGAAACTGAAGTAGATTGTTTGAAAATGAGAAAAGGTTGGTTAATTTTAGAGTTCCAAGATTAACGAATAATTAAAAATAGAAGAATAAGGGGGAAAAGTATAAACTATTTGAAATTATGAATTAAAAATATTTATTAAAGATAGGAATAAAATATGAAAGTTGAGATCAAAAGTTAAAGAATTTATGGATATTTTAAGGAAAGGTAAAAGAAAGTATAGTAATAAAAAATAATTGAAAAAGAAAGATCTTGGAGAAGTATATAGTTACAAATAATTGAAAAGGATAGGAATGTTCAGATAAAATGTTTTAGTATTGTCTTTGGTTAATTATTAGTAATGATGCTTATGTGACGATCAAGTTATGCATTGTTAAAAATTTTCATTTTTCTCTGTATTTTCTTAATATGTATTTTCCCTTGCCAGAATGGAAATGCTTTGCTCAATATATTTTTTAATACTCAAATAATACGTGATTTCTCAAATAACATTTAATTTGATTATTTATTTATTTAATAACACATTGATATTAAATTTAAAGAAAAAAACTTGTTTTTCTGAACGTATTATTAATTTGTTGGACGACTTTCCAGAGAGGGAATCATTGAATGACTGAAGACTGTAAAGGAAAAATTTAATTGTATGAACTAGGAATTATTAAAAATAATGATGCTTTATTTATAATCCTATCATAAGCATTTTAATCACTTGAAAGAAAATATTTTGTTTTAAACCTTTATTTGTTTGCTTTTTTGAAATTTTTTTTTTAACTATTACAATATATGTATTCATCCAAAGGAATGTAAATATTAAAATATTTCTAGTAAATACAAAACTTAAAGTGACAGTTAGATCTGATATAAATATATTTGAACATTTGTACTTAGTAGTAGTGATATTTTAATGCTGTTGTTTTTGAATGAATATATATGTATATATGTGTGTGTATGTACATATACATATTTGTTTAAATATATTTATATCTGTTCAAGAGTTTTTGCTTTTTGGAAAAGACTCTAAAATATAATCAAAATGTGTTAATGTCAAACATTGTTAGCCAAGAGGTCAGCGCAGCGACCTTGCAAGCAAGCTGTTGGTTGCAGACGGTTGTTGCGAGTTCACCTCCCGCCGATGTTATAACATATGGAAAAAATGTGTTAATATTTTATATGTGATAGAATATTAAATAAGTTCATAAGAATAGTGATAGTATGCTTTTGATACAATAATTATATCTATCATATTGTTTAAAAGGAAAATATGAAGATGGGTGTTAACAGTTTACAAAATAAGCACATATAAATACATAAAGAAAATCAACAAGAAATGTTATAATACATATATTTGTAATTAACAAAATTTTGCTTTATTATATACTCTTTTGCTTTACATAAATTATAAAAAACTAATATACATTTGAGTTAAAAGTTATATCATTTGTCTTTTACTCTGCTAGGCTGCAAATCAAATATAAATTTAATCATTATAATATATTTGCTGTTTCACAAGGTAATCGTAAAGTGGATCAAAAATGGTCCGCACTATGGCAAAGGAGAAGTATCAGTTCCTAATATAATATAACAAAATACAAAATAAAGAAATTATAAGGGATTAGAACTCAAACTTTCAAACTCCCCATAGCTAGTCAATCCATCTTATACACCTGACACACATAAACACATACATATGAAAAAGTTAAATGATCTCCAATATACTATTTTGTACTGAACCATTACTCATCAGTTGGTTTAGATCACCATCTCTCACTGATATAAATAATCACTGCTCAGTTTATATTAAGATAGCAAGTCTTCAAACTTTAATGGACAAGTTTCAATCTTCTCCACTCTCTAACTCTTCAGCCATCCATATTATTGAAAATCTAAGGATGAAATACTCAAAGCTATTGATGATGCCAATATTATTGTCATACCCATGTTGAACTTAAGTCAATCTGACCCTTTACCCATAGGGCCTTAATATGTCCATTTAATTATACTGAAGAAATTTAAAGTAGAGATGACTGAAGAAATTTAAAGTAGAGATGAGAGTAAATGACAGGAGTGGGGATCAAATCAATCAAATATATTCTACTTCAAAAATTATTAATTATGATTATATACATAACAATCAGTGATACTTCATTATCTTTAAAAGTAATAAATAGTGTACTAATAGTAATATGAATTAATGAAAATATTTATTGTAAATGGCTATTATGTTAGCCCTTTCATATTGAATGAATTTTCAGTGCATTGCTTTATAATTTGAATCTGGATGAAACATGAATATTTTTCAGACTTCAGAATTTTTTATTCATATATTTAGCCAACAAATTATTATTTGATAGATGGGTGTACATTTATTTTTTATTAAAGTTAAAACAGGATAATATAAATAAACTCTCAACAATCAATATTTTTAACATTTAATTACATGAATGAGAATTGCATTTAATTCACTATTTTTTTGCAAAAGAATTCTGACAAAGCCTTTATTTTGCATTGAAATATTTAAAGTCTGTTACACTCAAATATAGATATATTAGTAATATTATAGGGTGAGAACTATATACTACAATCATATAGAACATACTAATGATCAAAGAAAATATTAATTGATAACAAATAAAATGCATGTGTTTAGTTAATAAATTTTTTTTCCTCATGTGTCATAGCATCAGCTGGGAATTTAATCTGCCATCCTGGGACAACTGCTTGTAAAGCTGCTGCTGCTGACCTCTCGATCACCAATGCATGACGTAGTTAATAAATTTATGGCAAGTTTATTCAGTAAATGCATAAAAACAATTTATTTAGCAAAAAAGAATAATAAAATAAAATGTATATATTTATTATTGAATTTGTAGCAAAACAGGCATAAAATAAAATCATGAAAATAATATATTTTGCAAACAAATCAATGCAAAATAAGAGTTGTATTTCACATTGTATGTATAACCTAATTTAAAAGAGGTTAACTGAAGCAATGAAATAAATAACACCTTAGAAACATAATCCATAAGAAAGTAGTTTCCAGCAATAAATATGTTAGAAAAAAGCAATCTGTAAGAAATAAAATACAAATATGAACCCAAATGCAAATCCACAAAAAATGACATTCCTAAAAATAATCTATTCACATCAAGAACTGTATTAAATAAAAGTATGAATATAATTTATATTTTAGCAAAAAAAAAGTACTACATAGTAATAAGTGTTGTTAAATAAAATCAGTACATAAAAATGAAATGCAGTTATGGATGAAGCAAATGCAAAATGAATAAATCTTATTTAATATTTTTCACTGAAATTAAACAGATTAAAGAAAAGCATGAAAATAAAAAAGAAAACATTTTACTAAGTATATGTCTTTTAGATAAAAGCATGAAAATAATATATTTAGCAACAAAAACAATGCAAAAGTAATTAGTGTTGTTTATATTTTACAGTGAAATTAATTTACAATGAGGACTTAAAAGTAAAGACTGGCTTTTAACCTGTATCACACGTGCCTTGAAATTTATAATAGTCAAGCAATATCTTTATTTTTGCCAATAGAGGGACCTCTCAAACCATGACACAAAATAGTGACTTTTATAAAGATAAGAGTGGTGATCTTATCTTTGACCTAACTTTCCACTTATATAGGCCAATCTGAAGCATCTTATGTTAATAAATAATATGCGGATGTTATCATGATTTCTCATAATATAGCAACATCAATGATATAATGCGAAAATAGTGAAACTGAAGCTTACAGCTTGCCTATATTTTTTAAATGCTTTCACCTATTTTATGATGTACATTACCTGTGCGATTTGGTGTCAGTGGGAGCATCCAACTTGGAATTGGAAAATTCCAGGACTATTTCTGGCACTTGAATTTATAAGCTTCTTAATAATAAATGTATAGCCTTTTTTGCACTGCATAGTTTGGTCAATTGGTAGAGCATATAACCTGAGATCTAAAACCCCAGAATTGATTTCTGTTCTCATAGTTTTATTGTTTGAACTTCTTATTAACTCCCAGGCAGAAGTATATTCTTATTCTTCTCATTTACTTTCTTTGCATTTCTTCATATATATATATATATGAAAAACAAGTTATAAATCACATAACTTGCTATCACTTGCATTTATGAACAATAGATGGAGCTCTACCAAAACCTCCGACAAGCGTATATTTGTTTACATAAATGTCAAAAGAGTCAGAATTCACTATCTCTTTTATTGGCTCCACCTTCAAATCAGCTTATTTCAAACTAATTTGCTATCATCAGTGAAGGATAGGGCTAGAAACTAGATCTAAACACTGACTCCAAGCATTTATGCAACAAGTTCCTATCAGTTTGCAAGCATGAATTTTTCAGACCCATGTAGCTATCTGGCTTGTTAGGCTGGGTTAGAAGACATTACATGTCTGAAAAATTCATGCTTGCAAACTGATAGGAACTTGTTGCATAAACACTTGGAGTTAGTGTTTAGATCTAGTTTCTAGCCCTATCCTTCACTGATGATAGCAAATTAGCTTGAAATCAGCTGATTTGAAGGTGGAGCCAATGAAAAAGATAGTGAATTCTGACTCTTTTGATGTTTATGTAAACGAATATACACTTGTCAGAGGTTTTGGTAAAGCTCCATCTATTGTTTATAAATGCAAGTGATAGCAAGTTACGTGATTTATAACTTGTTTTGTTTTTCATAAATGTACCTTTAAAGGTTTTTGCAATGATATATATTGCAGAGGCTTTAACTATGTGGTGAAACTGAACTGATATCAGAGCCATGTAGCTATCTGGCTTGTTAGGCTGGGTTTGAAGACATTACGTGGCTGAAAAATTCATGCTTGCAAACTGATAGGAACTTGTTGCATAAACACTTGGAGTCAGTGTTTAGATCTAGTTTCTAGCCCTATCCTTCACTGATAGCAAATTAGCTTGAAATCAGCTGATTTGAAGGTGGAGCCAATGAAAGAGATAGTAAATTCTGACTCTTTTGACGTTTATGTAAACAAATATAAGTTTGTCGGAGATTTTGGTAAAGCTCCATCTATTGTTTATATATAT
Organism: Epiperipatus broadwayi; assembly: GCA_028023455.1. Taxonomy (NCBI): domain Eukaryota; kingdom Metazoa; phylum Onychophora; class Udeonychophora; order Euonychophora; family Peripatidae; genus Epiperipatus; species Epiperipatus broadwayi. The sequence goes on from JAQFVV010006243.1 coordinate 2,868,780, forward strand.
ATATATATTGATTCCAATAACTCCCCTCATATACACTTTAATGGAAAAATTAGTGGAAAAAAGTCAATTATTTTGAAAATAAAGAAGCTTAAGAATGCTCTGATGAAGACTGCAGGATAGTTGAAACTGTCAGGAAAATAAAGAAATTTATTAAAAATTTTTGTATTAAAGTGTATATGAGGGGAGTTATTGGAAGCAATATAACTCCCAGGCAGTAAAGCTATTGGTTTTTGTTTGCCCTGTACAGTTTGGAACAATTGGTAGAGCATCCAACTTGGGATAGAAGGCCCCAGGATCAATTCTGGTGCTCACAGTTCTAGCATTTGAACTTCTTATGAACTACTAAGCAATAATGCCATTAACTTTATGATGTATAATTTTTTTAAAAATGGATTGCTTTTCTGTAATTTCATTTTTTAGGGATTGCTTTTTAAATTTTAATTTATATATGCTTTTGCTTATCTTTTTATCACAAATTAGTTTCTCAATATATTATATTTCTTACTATATAAGGTATATGAGCACAGACTTTCAGATGACCCATCACTCTCCACTTCATCTAATAACACTGGTACACTCAAGCACATATATACTGAAAAGATAAACAATCACCAATATTCGTATTTTATGCTAAACCAGCAATCATCAGTTGGTCCAGATTATAATCTCCCACACATATTGGAGCCTGTCCATTAAAGTATGAAGATTGTCTATCTTAATATATATCTGAGCACTTATGGTATATATGTGTGGGAGATGATAATCTGGACCAACTGATGATTGCTGGTTTAGCATGAAATACGTTTATTGGTGATTGTTTATCTTTTCAGCATATATGTGCTTGAGTGTATCAGTGTTATTAGATGGAGTGGAGAGTGATGGGTCATCTGAAAGTCTGTGCTCATATACCCTATATATTACATATATAGACACAGGTATAGATTAAGCCTGTGTTTCAGTTATTACATTTCTTACTGTAAATTCAGTTATAAATATATACATTTTATTTCTTATCGATTAGTTTTTCCTTGTTCATTGGTATGGCATGATCTATGTGACACATCATTAAATGGGTAGACCATGGGCTATACAAACGCCCATATATTTTTATATTTCTTGCATATTATATAATAATACAGTGCCTGAAATTTCTTTACATATGTCTTGCATCATTTTTGTGTAATAAATTATTACAAATTCCATTGTTTTGACTTGACCAGTTAGTTATCTTTCTAGTTAAAAACACACATAAATAAGGATGTACAATATAGTTATCTCTTCTTTTCTTTTAGTCGGTCATCTATAGGATAAAATCTTTGAAGTAATGGACTAGGTGCTTAAATACAAGCACTCACGTGAGTGTTAGATGCACTGTGAATGGTATGAAAATATTAATTAACATCTGGGTAAACAGCTATACCTACAATTAGTTTCTCTTGTCGTATTTAGCTGAAATTAAGGTATAAAGCATTCAGTATTAATTTCACATGTTTAAATAATAATTAGTAGTTATTCTTATAATCATTCTCCATTACGCTCGATTGCATATAAACATACTGCAAAACTAAATGACCAAATTTAATTGATACGTTTTTTTTTTTAGGTACAAAAAATGTAAAGATGAAGAAACGAAAAAGAGAAACACGATAAAACATTATTGTTTAGAGATAAAGTTTCTTAAAATCCTGGTGAGTTAAAACGTCTTAAATTGCTTACTTTGCTTCTGGCCAAAAACATAGACTAAAGAAAGCATTTGAAGAAAACTAACTTAAGAAATGTTTAGTTTTGGTTCACATTCTTTAATTAAAAAAATATTTAAATAATTAAATTTTACATTCACTTGCATGCGCGCACACATATATATATACACACAACATATGAATGCATGAAATTGAAATGTTTATTATTTACTTGAAAAAAAAATTGGCGTATTTGTCTGCCATATTCATGACTTAAGGTTCAAATATGTATGGAGCTTAGAAACTTTTTTAGATTGTCTATTAATAGCTTAGCTCACTATCTGCTATTGGTCAATATATGGATACCTGGTTATTATTAAGGTGAAAGATAAAGGTCTCTATTATAGAGCAAAAGTATTAATGCTTTATTATACTACTATCAGTATCAGGAAGTGAGCTTATGATTACGTCACACTTTATTATTGGAAGCATTAGCCACTCTTTTGTAATGAATTTCTAATAGAAATTTTATATATTTTAATCTGCAACAAGTTGATGCAACATATTATATATAAAGCGCGCAAAATAAGCTCTTAATAAGCTTTGCAGAATATCCCCAACCCCAGACTGGTTTCTACTACTGGCATCCTCAATAAGGTGCTAGGATATTCAAGCATTAGATTAAAAATACAAGTTCTATATACAACATTTGTAAATACAAGCTTATTAAATTAAGTCATGTGACATCTGACTTGAATTTTTTTTTTTTTTGAAATTTTATTAAAAATGTAATATATATTTTTTGTTTCACCCACCAAAATATTATATGCAAGCTTAAAAGTTATTTGAATTTTGTGTATGTGTAGGTAATGTTATTCAATTTATAAATAATGAATGAAATTTGATTTCAAGTTGTGGCTCTTAAATTTTAATTTTGACATTTGTTGTCAAAATGGCTTTCAGTCTCAAAAATATTCCTGACTCCTGATCTAAATTTATAAAAATATATTTAAAATGATGAATTATGTGATTTCCTTTTTTAACTATGAGCATAGTTTGGCTCTATGATTAGGGGCATCTGTCTTAAGATTTATATCAGGAATATCAAGTATATAAAATTTACCGTTGGAATAGTGTGTGGTTAGATACATGGTTAGTATAAGCAGATATTTCCCATTTAATTGTTTGCCACAATATAGATGATGGTGAAGAAAAATATTTAGTCATCTGAGATTTAAACAAGTGATATTTGATTCGTATAAATCTGAACTAATATTTAGCAACAAAAAATTGAATTTAAATGATTTTCAGTTGAAGAAGAATAAAAAATTAACTGAATGTACTTCTGTGGTTTATTGTAGTTATATATAAAATATATTATCACTATTATAATTCATTATTTTTATTACAATTTTATTATAATAATTATTCTATAATAGACATTTTGTTTACATATAAATAATACATAAACAAATATCTGCTGCTAATCTTTATTTATATATTATCATCATCATCATCAACCATTATCAATCCACTGCAGGATGAAGGTCTCTCCAAGTTTAATTCATCTTCTCTGATCTTTAGCTTCTCTTCTTCAAATTACCCCTGAACACTTTCTTATTTCATCCATCCATCTCACATATGGTCTCTTTCTGGGTCTTTTACAATCTCTTGGAATCCAGTTTAAAATTTCAATTATCCATCTATTATCATCTCTTCTAGCAATATGTCCAGCCCAACTCCATTTCAATCTATTAATTTTTTCAATGAGATCAGTAACATCTGTTTGTTCTCTTACCCGTACATTACGTTTTCGATCTCTTCTTGTTACTCCCAACCTACATCTCTCCATACTTTTTTGAGTGGTCTGAAGTCTCTCTCTCTCTATATATATATATATATATATTCAAATTTTATTTCTATCTTAGTGTATCTTCCACCTTAACTCAATCATATCACAAACATCCATCAGTCCAGAGTTTTCACTCCATTTTTTATTTGTAATCATAATTTCTTTTTTCATTAGTTTTCTGCTTAGTTTGTGCACTGTTGATGCAAGCAGTATGATCATCATAGTGGTATTATTTCATTCAGTTTCATGCTTTTATAATGTCTGTTTATTGTTCTTAATATGCAAATGGGATAATTTGCATATTCCACCAGTTTAATAATTGGATGCTGTTGGCTGTTCTGTTCATAACATTGTTGTTATTTGTAATGAACCAAATTTCCTTTATTTTCCTCTTTCTGTCATTGTGTTTTAAGCAGACTAGTTTGATATTTTGTGAATCAAAGCTATGTATGTGTTTTTTCTCATCTAAAAACACAAGTATATATTCTGAGTTTTTTGTGTGTGTTTGTATAGGTACTTATGCTGTTCAGAAGTTGATATTGTACCTTTATGGACAAATATTTTTTCAATTTTATCTGCCATTTTTGTTATATAAGGCATTGTGCTCTATGGTATATAATCATCTTGTTATCTTAAGTTGTGTTTTATTTTGATATTATTTTTTTTAATTTCTTTGTTGAGTGTTTCGTGGCTAAACTTAAGATCTTTTACATATGGATTAATGTTGTGCTTTCAGTCTGTTTTATATTTTCAAAAATATTTAGTAATGCTTTATGTACAAATTACTTGTGTGCAATTCATTAATCTCAGGTGGCAGTCAATATTAATAGGGTCATGCAGCAAGGTACCAAACTATACAACTTTAAATGTAGTGATTAGGGTGGATTTCTCAAGACATAAAATCTGTATTGAACTTGAATTAAATTTTATAGTAAACAAGATATTGATTTAAGCAAGCTAAAAGAGACTCTATATATTTCGTCCAAATTTACCCACTTATACCAATATAATATTATGATGTATTGTTTAGTAACAAATGCTAGATCCTAAAATGTAATATAAATATAAGATAATAGTTTGGATACTAAATAATTTGTATTTCTTGGATGCTATTTGTAATGATTATATTGATTAATAGAATAATTAATTCCCTAGATCAATAGTGCATAATGTTAATAATAATAATTTATTTACAACGAGAAATAATTCATAAATAGTATTAAGAATATGATCAAATATTTAGACCTGTAGTGATTTGAGACAACAGCTTTATATTTATAACTAAGAGAACACATATGTATTTATAATTAAATTTTAACAGAGAGATATAAAATGTCAGCTTTAACTTATGATTTCATTAATTTAATAAATATAAATTATTTATATATATTTGAATTGATATACTTATACTTTGGAATGATTACAATTATCTTCCCTTAGTTATCATCCATTATTAAGAGACAAAACTAATGTAAATAATTTTTTAATCAACATCATAAAATTCCGGAGTAGACCTTACTAATCCATAATAAGTGTGTTACTCGATAAGTACATATTTCGTAAGTATTTCATATTTAATAAAATATCAAATGGTAGTAAAACATAATAATATGAAGACATTATTAAACTTTCCATTAGTAGATCATGTAACTTTATATCAAGAGTCTTTGATAATAATAATCTATTTATTACTTACTCTGCATGGTGTATTTGTATTGTGTATTGAATACAGTTAAGTTTTGATTTAAAAATATCTGTCAATTTTATTATTTTAATTCCTTAAGGATACGACTATGCTTTATACCTCATGTTATGTGATACTCCTTAAATATAGGGATATGCATACAAACTGATCTATTCATGATCAATCTTTCTGATAAGCACAAAATAATTTGATAGGTGATGTCACGATATTGTAATAAAGATAAATAAAACTAAGAAGCTGATGTTTCTTTATAAATAATCCCTTGTCTTTATATATTAACATTCTTGCTTGATTTTTTTATTAATATTAGATTATAATATTCCATACAAGCATATATTTATTTGAAATCAGATAAGTATCCTTTGAACATTTTGTGGAAATAAAATTGAGTTCTAAAAGCTATTCAGTTTTGTCTAATCCATAAGTTTCCATTTTGTCTGTCTGGAAAATAGACATAAACTTTGTTTTAATCAGTCACGAGGTAGACTTTCTCTATATAAAATTTTATAGATTTATACACTATTACTTTTGTAATAAAATAAGGTTTGTTAAAAATTTAATTTTCTCCTGCAGTAAACAAGTATATATGTAAGAAAATATGCATTAAAAAAAAATTTCAATATTATTTATTTTGCTGACTTGGCACGAACTAAAAAAAATTATTTCATTACAAGGATAATAATGTATAGATCTACACATTATATATAGAGAAATTCTATCTCATGGCTAAGAAAGTTGATGTCTATTTTCCGGACAGACAGGTATGGGGGGATGCATGTTAAGAGTAACAAGAAGTGATCAAATAAAATACATGGGTGAAAGAATAAATAGGTGTTAGTGACATCATTGAAAAAATTAAGAAACTGGAATGGAGTTGGGGTAGACATATTTCTAGAAGACATCTTAATAGGTGGATAGTTGAAATCTTAAACTGAATTCCAACATATTGCAAAAGACCTAGAAAAAGACCGCATGTCAGATGGGTGGATAAAATAAGGACATGTGCTGGGATGCTGTGGAGAAAAGAGGTTAGAGATTGGAGAAGATGAATGAATTTGGAAAGACCTTGATCCTGCAATGGATTGATAATGGTTGAAAATGATGATGATGATATCTAGACCTTCTTTAGACAGTTTATTTTAATAAGAATATTTTTTTACCTGTGGCTGCTGGTCTAGTCATGTCATGATACCAGGTCACTTTCCAAATATAAAACATTTACAACATTTTATTTGTGCAAATATTTTTTTCTTTCTTTGGTTCTAATGACAGGCAAAATGGATATTTATTATGAATAGATAATAATTAGGACTTATGATTTTGTCATTTTTTCTTCTTTCTCTTTATGAAGGCAACAGATAATTATCTTCAGCAGGAAGACTACATGATCCAGAGTCTTACTGGAATGTGCCAATTTTTAGCAATGCATTCTTAAGTTTACATTTCAATAATGATTTTGGTTATCCTTTCAGAAATGATAAGGAAGAGTCAAATGTTAATAATTGTTTCCAAAAGCTGATGATCTTCAATTATTTTGCCAAAACAGCTCTTCAGCTTTCATCTAATAGCTGTTTCCAGGTTGTCGTTTCTATATACCTGCAATGCAATGAGCACTGACCAGCAACAAGGAGCAGCAAAGAGAGAATGAGTTGTTACCTGCTTATTTATATCCTTTTCGTGATAATTATATAAGGGATTTGAACACAGACTTTCAATTTCCATTCAGTTATCCACTCTATCTCATACAAGTTATAACATGACCACATACATGTGAAAAAGATAAATAATCCCCAATGTACATGAAATATATATACTGGAGATCAGTTATCTTTTTCACATTTGCGTAGTCATATGTATAGGTTGTATGAGATGGAGTCTATGTTTAAATCCCTTGTATATATTATCTTCTCTTATATTAAAATAACTTAAATTAAGGCATTATTTTTAATTATATCACTATTAACATCAAAATATGTATGTGTTTGCTTACAATATGACAACTTTGGCACTAACGTGGGCTTTGAACATTCCATCATCAGATTTTCAATGAAATGAATGGCTGAAGAGTCGTGGGTTGGAGTCGTTTGAAGCCTGTCCATTAAAGTATGAAGATTGGCTATCTTAATATAAAGCTGAGCACTGATTGTATATATGGGTGGAGATGGTAATCCGGACCAACTGACAATTGCTGTTTTAGCATGAAATACATATATTGGCGATTATTTATCTTTTCAACATGTGTGTGATCAGATGGGTCAGCAATATGAGATGGCATGGAGAGCTGAGGGTCGCATGAAAGTCTAAATTCCAATTCCATATATAATAAATACAATTATAATAGCAACATTTCACAATAGAAATATTTATTTTATTATTTACAATTAAAATTTATCAAGTGACAGCAAATCTTTTTAAAAAATTAAGATGTATATGGTAATTCAAACACATATAATTATTATAACCATTATCACTATATTACCTTATATTTCTGTAGGTGTTTTTTGATTAATTATTATAGCCTTTTTGAAATTTCAGATTACATTCATATTGACCTCAGTTCGAATTATTAGAATAAGCTCTCTAAAGAATGAGATAATGGAATTACATTTGTTTTCAGTTCTCATTCCAATATCTAAATAAAAGTACTATTCACTGTCTCATACTCGATTTTTTTTAAAAAATAAAAAGTATATATTAAACACACATATTTTCAATAAAATAAAAAGTATATATTAAACACACATATTTTCAATACTTTATTCCACTTATTTAGAAAAACAATGATCATATAAATTAGTAGCATACTCTCTATACTTTGATGGTTTCATATAAAACAATAAATTAATTTCTTTTCCAGAGACTTTACTGGCATCGAACAGTTAAGAGAATGCATCCAGTGATGTATGAAAAATCTAACTACTAATCATCTTAATCTTTGGCCAACATAAATCCCAAGATTATTAAATCACTTAAATCACTCTAAAAATATATAAATCCACAATATGCAATACTAATCCTAATTCAAAGCCTTTCCTGTGAGATTTTTTTTATATATTTAAAAGCTGATAAACTAAACTAACTATAGAAATAATGCCTTGCTCTTATTGAGTCTTAGAGTCAAATAAGTTTATATTTGATTCCGAATTAATTCAATGCTTCATAGATGTGAATGACAGCGCCAAATTTCAATGCTGATAATAACACCCCTTCACTCATCCCATGAAATTGAAAACATAGCTGAATAAAATCTTAACATCTTCTTGTTTTAAAAATTAACCTGTGAACATACTATTTTTATAAATACTACACACATATATAAAACTTAAATAGGCTCTTAAGATATCATAACACTGTGGTTTTAAAATTTGTACACTGTATGACACTTTGATATCTTTTCCAACTTGCACCCAAACAGCATTTTACCACCTTTTACAATTTTGTGTCCATTCTCATAGAGATTTAAACAAAATTTAAATATGTGTTGTTCAGGGTGATTGACATTAAATGTTTTTATGAAAACTTGATCTCCTACTTTAAGTGTTTAAAGAATGTGATGCTCTTTTTGTTTTCTCTTTTTATCCTGATCCAATAATTGGGCATGTGTTTTTTATTTGATCACCCAGAGTATTAATACCCTCTAGTATTACTGCTGAATTTTTGTTAAAATAGGTGTGTGCATTTTAAAATGTAAACAAACGGAATCAAACTAGTAGATTCATTCATTGTCCAGTTACGGTAGTTTGTTAACTGACTAATCTGCTTTAGCCATTCCCAATGATTTTTGGTAATATAAATATAGAATAATGTACCCCAATTTCCTCATAATCCTCTAATAAAGATTTGATTGAGGATTACAAAAAGAAGTTGAGACATGTTGTATTTTGTTATCCATTTCTGTCATTCAGTTGATGTAAATGGTGTTCCATGATCAATTACAATAAGTTTTGCCTTTCCAATTATGGGTATATATTGTTTGCCCAGTATTTTAATAATACTTTTGGCTTTGGCTTGGTTAATAGAGTAAGCAGAAGTATACTTAGAGAATATATCATAAGTAACCAATAGATATCTCATCCTCCTAAAAGCTGGTAATGGATCATAGTCGACAATTAATAAGAATTGTTCTAGGTTTCTTTAGTGTAATTGGCTGCATTTCTCCTACATATGACCAATTTGTAAGTTTGTTTTTAAACATATTTCACAATTCTTTAATACAGATCTACATTCTTGACCAGTAAAATGACTTACGTAGTAAATGTTCTACTTTTTGAGTGCCATAGTGTTCATATAGACAATGTATGTGTGTGATCAATTTTTTCTTCTTAATAGAATTACTATTTCACACATTTTCCATTTTCTCTATATTCTAATAACTGATATTTAATATGATATCAATTTGTTATAATTTTTTATGTATCTTCATAGTTTTACGTTAATGTTGATCCATCTTTTAAATACTGGATGATTTCCTTATATTTTAGAGCACTTTTCTGAAATTGAGGTAATATTTTTAGTTTATTCTCTACTGAATCATCAACAACTAAATTCAGTACTGCCATATATAAATTATTGGAACACAGATGTTGTTAAATTAAATGAATAGGGTTACAGCCAAGTATGTCTACCACGATATTTTCTGAGTCAATACAATTTTGTACTAAATACCAGGAACTCTTGAAAGCAAATTCAGTCTAATCAACTAGCTAATAGTTAAATAACTATGATTTAAGAATTCAAAGCTCTTATGATTTATAATCACTATAACCTCAGAGCCTAGGAAAAATAGCCAAATTTTTGGAAAAATCAAATTACTGTGAGAATTTCTTTTTCTGTTAACTCTGGACTTCACAATAGCCTATTGATGAAATAGAGAACTCCCCTCAGATTATTCTCTAGAACTTGGAAAATATCTGCTCCAAGCCCATAGCTACTGCTATCAATTTTTACATAAAAAAGATTTGTTGAAATTGGGATAATACAATAGTGTTAACAAATTTCATTTTAATATTTTCAGAATCTTGATCATGCTTGGGAATCGATTTCATAATGTATTTTTTTATGGTTGTGTTCTGATCTATCATGTCAGCCACTTGATGGCATTGATGCTAAGCAAAAACACATTGATATAACATTCCTGGGCTAACAATTTCCATAAAATTAAAAAATTCCAACATAATTTTAAAATGTAATCTGATTTTGGACATTTTGGGATAGTAAATTAATCAGAGACTGCCTTTTTGTGTGTGAATAATAACAAGTATGTGACTTTTTTAATAACAAATAATAGTAAATATAGCAGAGACTTATTTGAAGAATATTTAATTGGAGACGGGCTTCTTTGGGTTTGTTTTTTTGTGAATCGGAAAAGTTATAGTACTTTTTTAATAAAAAAAAAAACAACTTTTAATTAATCAGAGTGGCATTTTTTTATTGTGTGTAAAAAATTACGTAACTTTTTTAATAACAAATAATAATAAATATAGCGGGGAAGTATTTTGACAGTAAAAAATCAAAGACGGGCTTCTTTGTTTTTTTTTTTGGATCGGAAAAGTTACAGTACTTTTATAATAATAAATGAAACTAAATTTTACACTTTTTGGGACAGTAATTATTCAGAGACTGCATTTTGGAGGGGAAAAGAAAATTAGATTGCAATCAACGCACTAAAGTTAATAATTATAACAAACTATTAAAATGAAATCCGACTCGGATGTCTGGCAATTGCCAATTTTCAGAGTTGGAACAGCCATCTTCCTTGTCTTGGATGATTTATCATGATACATTTCTTTGATCATAATTTTTGAAATAGTGCTGTGCCACGCCCTAAAATATAATTTGTGAGGGTTACACAGTCCTGATGGAACATTGATGACACTGTCAAAACTGTTATAACATAGCAGTAGGTCAGTTCACATGGAAAAAAACAGTTGGAGCTGAAAAGTTAACTGAAACAAAGATTTCATAAATATGAGTAAAACTGATGAGAGAAATTGTAATAGTCCCTAGAATGATAAAATTGGTTTATGAAGCTTCAAAATTTCTGACATCCATAATATTATCAGGATATGGTCTAATTCCTATAACATGTCATAAAAATACCATCTCTGCAGTTGCTAATGTACCTTTTTTAGGTTTACTTTGATATCTTTATTTTTACACTCCTTGAAAAAATTATTTTAAATAAATAAAACAATCATCCACATCTTCATCAAGCCTGTATTGCATTGGATAGAAGGAATGTTTGCATCAAGAATTAGTCTTGTTTTCCAAAATGCTCTGTTTAAATCTGTGATACATATAATGAATAAATTATATCATTGATTTATTTAAATGGAATAATAAAATATAATAGGAGCTGCCCATAACTTGACAGATATATTACAATTACCCTTTGTCTATTTTTTATACTCGCAGAATCCACATAAGAAACAATTGCTTTAAAATAACCACAAGTATTTCCTTTGTTATTAACCTCACACAATTGTTTTTTTTTTTTGTAGACTCTTAAATAATCATGTTTAGATCTTTTTAGTTATTTAATTTTATGTAATTAAATATTGTAATATTTGTCATTCTCTTTTAGTTATTTATATTGTTTGTTTTTTTTTGTTTTTTTTTAATTACCAATTCTAATTCTTTATATTCTTTCATGGCAGCATAAGATCTTACATAAGTTAGAACTTTGTATAAATTACATACCATAATAGTCCATACCATCTTTTAAACTTACTTGCAAAGAAAAGTACTATGTTAATGCATAATGCTAATATAAAAACATTACTATTTATAGTCAAACTCATGTAAAGACATTGATAAATGTTTAATGATGCAATTTATAAAATCATAAAACAAATCATGAATATTAATTCAAATAATATATTTTCTGCATTAGAAAAGCAAATTTATAATAAATAATGACTGATTTTATTTCTGTCTGACTATATATAAAGTTAAAAATTAAACATAATCGTAAAGTAGATATTTTCATCTTATTATAAAGTCATTTACTTAAGCTTAGGTAATATCAATAATTCTGCGCTAATATGCTTAGGTTAGAGAAGTTTAATATTGTAAAAATTATATGTTTATCTGTGCTAAGTGCTTTCGAAGGTCCTGGACTTCATATTCATAGTCAAGTGCAGATGATAGAAATGAGATGTATTAGACAGCATATTATATAGTGATACAATACCTTTACCCCCAGACTGGTTTTTGGATTTTGCCTTTATCAATGAAGTCTAACGTTCAATGGTGGATCTATGCATCAAGGGCAACTACTTTAATTTTTTAAAAAACTAATTCTCTTGCATAGTTTTATAAATTTGATGCCAGAGTTAGTTTTTACATACCTAGGTTATATCAAGTGTAATCTCTTCTATCTCTTGCAACAATATCATGAAATATTCATATATACTTACTCATATGCTTTCAAAAGCAATTCTCTTCATTCTACTGTAGTGCCATCTACTGTAAGCTTAAATAATCAGTGAATCCAGTGGGCATAGTGCTATAATATTGTCACTATCAACCTGTTGGGAGATCATTGTAAATATGATGCCATTTGAAAGAGTGGCATACTAAAAAAATTGGGTCTAAAAGCACAAAATTGGGATTTTTCAAAATACAATTTTTTATATAATAATTTATAAAATATAGATAATAATTGTTTTTATGTGAATATATTTTAATCGCCTTGCTATAGATTTTCAAGTTTATGGGCTTCTGTTTTGCATGGGCCTGCCAGCACTGCTTTCCTTGGTGATTCAATAGCTAAGCCATAATTTGAAAGAAAATTTATTCTTTGCTGAATACAAATCTATGCATATGCATAGTTGTTATGTCAATTTTAAAACAGAAACATAGGGACCATTCTCATCAAGAGAAGTGCATATTCTTTCTAATAAGGTTATTTTCATACTGATTATTAAAAACTCCTTATGAGATGAGAAATTTATGAATATTCTGTATATATGAGAATATATTAAGGCAATGACAGCCAAAATACAATAAAATAGCATCAATTTTTCACTGCAATTAGATTGCTGGAGCAACTAATCTTAATGTAGAAATTTAAGTTACTTCATATCAGAGTATTGCTGTAAACTTTATTAGACTAATTAAAAATGCCCTTTGAACTAGTTGTCTCAGTTACTAAACATTATTGCTTTCAATACATACATGTAAGCAGTTTCTACCTTTACGTATTTTATGGTAGGTGAGTTGTTTCGACAAATCAAACTATAGGGCCACCATAAACGCTACTTTCACTTATTAATAATCAAATTTTTTTAGTTACGACTACGAACAATAGAGATAATAAAAATAGCATTTATAGAGAAAAAAGTAATAAATTAACACTATATAAATTATTTTTAAATTATCACGCTGCTAATTTTTACTAAATGTTTCAAATGAGATTCTCATTAAAAATTAATGTTTTTTTTTTTTTAAAAATCAAATTTGCAAAATTTAATAATAATTTAAATTAAATGTTACTAAAATGTTTTTCTTATGATAATTTATTGATTGAATTTTAAATATATAAAAATTATCCGCACTCCCTGCTGGATTAGTCCAAACTCCGGCTGGCTCCAGTGAGAGCACCTGCAGCTGCTAGACTTTTTCTTACACTTTTTTTTTATTCCCGCAAATAATATTTAAAAACTTTGGTTTATATTTCTAAACTTTACCGCCCTCATTTAAATTTTTCATATTTTTTAAATGACATAATCTTCATCTATTGGGAATTTTTTTTTTAATCTGAGAAATGATTTTATCTACATGTTATGCCAGGTTTTTATCAAAACACTCCATACTCAATGCGAAGTGGGGTTACCCATTAATTCATTTCATACTGAGATTCCTTTGTGAAAAATTCTTCATTTTTACCATAAATCCTATTATAATGGTTATGATTAATTTTCCCAGCTTTGCAAGAAGAAATAACAATCTTTTGTTTTTCTTCTCTCAGCCATATTAAAAATTGGCTATAATTTAATCTTTGGCTTAGGACAAAGACATAATGAGTTTGAATAATACTTTTATTAACAACCTGCTCATCTCTTAAAAATATAAGTGCGGCATGAAGGTATATCAGAAAATATATAGGCGTTTGTGAATGTATATACATACACACATACCAATTTCAACCCTAGACAGACATTGAAGATCTGCAACAGAGCTTGGCATCATTAATTTTAAAATTTGGAAGATATTTTCTTCCTTTGGTTTAACAGTAGAATGGTCACAATAGGATAGGCTGGACATATTGCACCACCTAGGGTCAGACATTATCATTTCTTTGAGGTTCAGTTAAGCATGCTTGGCCAGTTTGAAAGAGTTTGAGCTAGTGTACCTACTATTTATGTTTATCCAGTTTTTTTTCTTTTTAAAAAGGTATTGTTGCTATGGAAACAACTTAAAGTGTGCTATTTTTATAAAAACATACAGTCTGTTCTTTAAATACAATAGTTCATTTCACCTGAATTTTCTTTTCACAAGTTTTTCCTTTCATCTGAAATATTTTTACATTTATTTTAGGCATTTACCAAATAATAATAATAATTGTACTACTAATACCATTAGTACACTTAAAATTGTCGTAATTTTATTATTATGATTACACATTGATATTAATAATAATAGCAATTATGAAAAGTAAATTTATTTACTTAAAGTTTGCAACATGGCCTAAAAGATTTATCCACAGATGCTAAGTGAAAGTAATCATCATCATCGTTTTCAATTATTATGGATCCACTGCAAGATGAAGGTCTTTCTATGTATAATCCAGTTTCTCTGATCCATAGCATCTCCTTTTTTATATTGCACCAGTAAACTGCTTTACTTCATCAATTCATTTCATATATAGATTCTGGATGTTTTACGATCTTTAGGGAACCAATTTAAAATTTAATTGTCCATCTATTATCACCTCTTTCAGCAATATGCCAAGACTAGCTCTATTTTAGTCCCTAAATTCTTTCAATGACATAGAGATGTCTGTTCTCTCACCTATGTAATTTGTTTTTGATCTCTTCTTGTTACTCTATACTTCATTAAAAAGACTGAAATCTGTGAATTATTCTTCTGCTAAATGCTCAAGTCTTATTTTTATAAGTAAGAACTGTTAAAATCCATCTATTAAAAATCTTTCCCTTTAAGCACATGGGCATATATCCTTTTAATATTAAGTTATTTCTGCCAAAAGCACTTTGTCCAAGTTAATTCTATGATTAATTTAATCTATTATGCTCTCATCTCTATTAAGTATCTGAAGAATTATTTGCAAATACATGATTACAGTAATCTTGATTTATTTTTACTCCCCTAAGCTTCCCACTTTAACCTACAAAATATTTCTTGCAAAACTGTAGTAAAAAGATTTGGAGATATGGAATCTCTCTGCCATATATCTTTTTCAATGGTCATTTTCTTAGTATCATCATATAATCTAATCACCACAATTACATTTTAATAAATATTTTTCAGTAAATCTCATTTTATTAACTCGTTTCAACAAACTATCTACTTCTTAAACACTTCTGTATAAAACATAAAACAATGAATATAAACTAATTAATAGAAAAAAGGATTCAAATGTTTCATTGTCTAGAAAGTGGAATGTCTAATTGCCTTATTTACATGTGTCTCATTTACATATTATATAAGTATACCTGTGTTGCATAATTTCATTCAGTATTTTGATTCTGGCAATGTTTCGCTAAAGCTAGCTTAGTGCTATTAATTAGTTTATATTCATTAATTGTTTTATCTTTTCAACCAAACTCAAGATCAATGAATGTTTAAAAATTACATTTTTTTTAGAATATGATAATATCTTGGGTCCACATTTTGATAATCCTATGCTTTAATTACTAAAGAAATGTTTACAGAATCAAATGCCTTTTCATAATCTACAAATTCAAACAATGGCAATTCATATTCATAGGTCATTTCTACAACTTCTCTCAATTCTGTGAACTATATTACCATTTTAAATGCAGCCTTTTTTTTTTTTGGTTGGTTAAAATCCAGAGTTAACAGCAGATTAATTGTAATTATCTTGGTAAACACTTGGTATAGGATTGATAGATTGATACTATAGTTTGTAATTTGTAGTATTTTTTTCATCATTTTTTAAAAATATCAATATTACTATTGCATTCTTCCAATCATTTAATACATCTTTAGTATATAGACTATTAATATATGGCTTTCAAATTTTGTTTTATGTCTTCACTTACTTCTTCCTGGAGCTTTTCCCTTCTTCCTAGATTTAATTGTGACTTACTTCTTCACTTAAAATACTTGGAAATTTAGAAGATATAGTAATAGCAGGTGATATTGTATTTTTTGTTCTTTATTATTATATAATTCTGTATGGAAACTCTTCAATATATTTCATGATGATAACTTTCAGTAATAGTCCTCAACTTTTCTTCTTATTGCCGAAATAACTTTCTTTCTAATGGCAAGATGTTTTTGTCTTTTGTCAATGTCATTCTTTTCTACAGATTTTCTTGCCAATTAATAATTATATTTACTTATGTCCTTATTAACTATTATTCACACCATTATATAAAATTCTACATATTCATTTCTTGTTAATAGATTGTTTTTAAAAAAAAATTGTATTCTTCTCTTCGTACATTGTCTTGACTCAAATTTTCAGGTAAATTGTTGCTTTTTTGTAAGATATCTTTCTTACAATTCTTAATAGAGTATCAGTTATTTTTTTATTTATTTTAATCAAGTTTGTAGCATCTTCAAACTTTTTAAGACTTTAATTTGAAATTCTAATTTAAATTCATTGGTGTGTTTCTGAAGGTTAGTTAATGTCCACTGTTAATACTGGCTTGTTTAGTTTTTCATTAACATGTATCTTACTAATTGATGGCCACTTCTTGTGTTGAATCTATTAAAAATATCACAATCTTGAAATACATTTTATGTTGGTCAAAATATAATCCAATTCTGACGAATCTTTATTTGAATCCATGTTCATTTCCATTTAGTATTTTTCTTAAAGAAAGGGTATATAATCTTTCTTTTTCTGCAAATTACAAAAGTTTGTGCCCCTTCTTATTTCTATTACTATAACAGATTTACCCATAGTATCACATTTTCATCTTACAATCATTTACCAATTCTAACATTAAAGTCTTGCATGGCAATTTTAAAACATTGTTTGACCTAATCAAAAGCATTTTGTACATTCATATAAAAATCCTTTTCTTTTTCATTGCAGTGAGAACTTGTTAAGGCATAAACCTGAATTATATACATTTGGTATCTTCAATTAATATAAATAATAAATATAATAATTTGGTATGCCATCAATCTTTACAATGATTTTTTAATTTTTATTTATAATGAATCTCAATTCACCTATGCTTCCTAAATTTGCACCTTTGTAGTAAAGTGCATACCACTTTTTGAATCAACTGTTTCTTCTTTTTTAACTTCATAAAGTTCAATAAAGTTCCATTTGATATTATACAATTTTTCTTTCATTTGATGCAATCTTCCTTTAGTAGAAAGTGTTCTTCAGTTGTAAATAATCTAAATAAAAGGTCGTCATTGAACAGTAGCATGGATCCACGATTAGGACATTTTATAACTCTGTCTTTGGAAGTCAATCACTGCATTGACTGGCATGTTTACAGACATTGAAATAAGGGCCATAATTTTGTTTTGTCTATTATGATTTTAAATCTCTCTCTTTATATATATTGTACTCTTTTGTTTAGGCTGGATATGCTAAAAGAGGCAATTTTTTAAAATTTTTAAATTAAGATAAGTATAAGTGTTGTAATTGTAATAGTAATATCTAAATAGATTTAAAACTTATTAAAATTAATACATAGTAAGTTAGAGAATATTTTAAAGCTATTTTAATTGTCAAAATTATAGAAAGGAAGCAGAATAATTTAATATTGTATGGTTAAAATAAATGGTATTAGTTATACTTAAAAAGTATAGTGAATATCCTATTAAATAAACCTTTAAAGACACTTATTTTAATATAATGCTAAATATAGTTGAATAAATTAATAAATTTATCTTTAAAGTAAGTTAAAACTATGTAATAATTATTTATTAAAGTTCTTCATATTTTATGGTGTATCAAATGTTTCACTTTTACTAATTGTTATTAAAAATATCAAAATTTATTATTTTAAATTTTATTATTACATTTAATATTTTTTAATATGTATTATTTTTGTAATTAAATATTCATTTAGTTTTATTTCAGACAGTACATTTCAAAATTGCAACATATTTGTCTGGAAAAAGCAGATCACATGACTGGCAATATGTATGTATTATGTTGCATGAATTCAGAGAAAGTTTTGAATTGCTTTCTAAAAATTATTCCTAAAATATAAACATTTGTACATGATAAAATAAATCTAAAATAAATATTAGTTAATTTTTAAAGATGTTTTAAACAAGTGAATGTAGACAGATTTTGCTACATTTAAGCTAAATATTTTCTTATAATTTCATAAATTAGTAAGAATTAATAAAATGTATCCTTTTATAATATTTTGGTTTAATTATAAAATAGGTTGGATATTAAATATTGCTTATATTATTTATAGGATGACTCATTATTTTATTTCTAATTTTTAAAAGTACTTACTAGGGAAATATGTAAATGAGTCTGTAGTCTGATTATTTTTATCCAATCAATTTTTTTTTAAAAAGCAGGTATAAATACTGTGCATAATTAAGTTAGTTTAGGGAGGAGAAGAGTTTTTGTAACTGTTGATAAAAGTGTGGCTGTTCTTATCTTTATAAAGTTGAATCTTGCATTAAGATTTGTAGAGGTCTCTCTTGAAATAAAATTAAGCATACAAGGCACATGTACTAACGTTATAGCTTTATATAAATATAATTGTTATGTTTGAAAATTATTATATCAAATAGTATCAAGTTATATTACTATAGGTTAATAATATAAGAAAAACTAACAATAAATTATCTAAGTTTTTAATATATCTTTATTTTTAAAAAAAAATAAAAAGGATTAAAAAAATTAATATTCAGTTCAACCAAATGTGCGAATAAATCCACTAAATTTCCTATCAGTAAACTATTTTATAGCTTGGTTGAAATTTATTGGTAAATTATGGCACAGGAGGAACCTATGGTCTCATGTATGTGAGGATTAGCGATGAAAAATGAGAATTTATAGAAACATGGTTTTTACAATACTATATGAAAATTTATATATTTATTTATGTGGAGTATTTCAAAATTGTTCATATATTATCCAGATGTATGTTACATATAGTGAATATGTCTGTATTTATAAAGTTAAAAACTTAAAAAAAACATTATTTGAAGAGAAATTATTGGAAAAGATGGAAATGCAATTTACCTCTGAACTTTACAAGACATTCGAGATGAGCTATAAAATATATCACTCTCTCTATAATATTTATGACATTATTTTGAAAA
Source organism: Epiperipatus broadwayi (assembly GCA_028023455.1). NCBI lineage: Eukaryota > Metazoa > Onychophora > Udeonychophora > Euonychophora > Peripatidae > Epiperipatus > Epiperipatus broadwayi. The sequence goes on from JAQFVV010006243.1 coordinate 2,888,485, forward strand.
ATTACAATTTAAAAATATTTATCTTTGAAACAAATTTTATATTTGGGCTTGTGAAGGAAGTTATTTTGAATATAAATGCTATGAAAAATATAATTGCTAAAAAGAAAATTGTCATATTAAATAAGAGAACATTAAAATATAATTACCTGCTGTTCTAATTGCTATGATTTAATTTTAAAAAAGAAAAAATGGTTAATGAAAGTAAAAATATATTTTATCAAAAATAAATAACCTTTTTAATATTTAAAACCTGGATTCATCTATTGCCTTATTATGTACTTCATTGGAATATAAATTGAAAGTGGAAAGACATCTGTTTTATCCAGGAATTACATATTAATAAATTTGACTGCAAATGATACATCTGTTCCCAAACAAATTGGAAACTACATATGTCCATGGAAAAAAAGACTTACCTTTCCAAATAAATTTTTAAATACTATTGAATAAATAATTGTTATCCTGGAAAGATTTACAGAAATGGACTGTATTGAATATCTTTTAACAACAGGATGAACAATATTTTCAAGAATTTTACCAGATTTTAAAAGTTGACGATTTTATTTTATTTTTGTGCACTGGAGAGGAAGGTTTGAAAGGGAAAAAACATTGGACAATAATTGTTGCCTAGAAACTGTGCAACCCCCAGTTTATTAGCAGAAATTTTAAATAAGGACTTGTAGAAAGACAAGGAATACATAACTTTAAATTTTATTATTAGTTCTTATTTATTTTTTTAAAAAATACTAACATTAAGATTACAATTTACTTTTAAGGTTATATTAAATAAAATGCATTAGTAGATCCTTTTAATTATCATAATTTTAATTTTAAAATCATTTAACAATTTTTTTTTTAAATTTTGGAAAAAATTTTTTTTAAAGTATAATGAGCACTATGTGAATGTAATTTATGATTTTTATATTATTTTGTAATTGGACCAGAAGACATCAACGTGTGATATTTTAATCATATAGATAATTTAAATTGTTTTAATTATCATATAATCTATATTTTCAGAGTTGCTTGGAATTTAAATATTCATATTATGCTAAAAAATGAATGAATATATGAATGTGTGAATTAATAAGACATAGATTTTTTATTAAGAGATATAAGCTATAAATAAAAAATATGCATATATTTTGTTTTAAATTATAAAGTTTATTATGACTTTATTAATTACCATAATTTTGTATGAGTTTTTGCAAGTAAAACTATATTATATTTATTATAGATATACGAATATTGATCATATATTTTAATCAGTCATTTGTATTTGTCGCTAAGCTTAAGTCTGTGAAACCATTTCTTAAAGTATTCATAGTTTGATGAATTAATGTGTTAACTTTGTTTATTATTAGGAAAATTGCTTAGTTTATTGTACAATGTAGATTGTTTAAATCTATTTGGAATTTTTTAGATGATAATGAACAAAGGCAGTAGGAAATGAATCCCTGGATGTTTATACTTGTAGGATGTGTCAAGAATATAGGAGAATTAGCCTATATTATATCAGAATAGTTGTTATACAAATAATGTAACCCTATATTATTGTATTTATTTCCATAGACAGTGTTTGATATTTGTATTTTGATGTTCTGTAAATGCTGAAAAGAAATCCAAAACATTATTTCCTATGGGTATTAGATTAAGTTGATTAAATTGTACCTATTGCTTCACACTGTTTTCCATGTGGATTAATGAGTTATTTTATACTATTGAGTTTTTATTCTCGTTATTCCTTCATATCCAATACATTATATCGCGATTTTAATTTCATGGAGTTGAGTATTCTGAAAGTAGAATAATGAATAAACTAAGAATGATGAATTTTTTTAAAAGAAGGCAAGATAGGTTTTGAATTAAGTAGAAATGCAAATAATCTTGAATGATGAAAATGATAAAGGAATCATAACTATTCCTAATATATTTTTGAATGTTTTTTGATATTTTTTGATTTTTCATAAATCAACAATATTTTTGAAATAATGCATATTTTACAAAGAAACATAAAAATGAGGAATGTGAAGTGTATTATGAATGCTATATATTTCATTTAATTTTTATATTTTATGTTTTTTTTGAACATGAAAAATATAATAAAACTTAGAGTGGTACCAAAAAAATTATTTTAGTACATGAACAAACATTGTTTTTCTTACTTTATATTTTATTAATCTAGAATGAACTTAAAAATATATTTTGATTGATAAAAAAAATTATGCTAAGTATTTTTTTATATTTACTGGAAGTAAAAAAAAAATTATTATTCATTTAATTAATAATAAACATAATATAATTCTGTAAGGTAAATGATAGATTTAAATATTCATACATGACAAGTATTCCTAAGTAAAAGTTCATAAGCCAGAGTGAAGGCTTACATATTAGTGATTTTATATTAGTAATCTATAACCTAATTTTTTTTTCTTTTGTTTAATTTTGTATATACTTCGTTTTAACTTTAGTAATATAATAGTCAGTTTTTTATTATAAATTGTAAATTTATTGTATTAAATTATTTTGTTAAATAGAATAAATTTGTTAAAATTGTTTTATAAAAACCTTATCATTGTTATTATTGATCTATTCACTTCCACAAAATTTGATCCACAGAATTTTCAAAATTGAACATATAACATATTTTGCACATTATAAATAAAAATAATTTATTAAATGATAATTATTGTTCAGAAAATGATATTGAAATATCACATAGTATAATATTATTTTTAGTCATAATTTATCACTTAAGTTACTGCTATATGATTAAGTGTATTTTCTATTGCCACATATTGTTCAGATTATATCATAATTTTAGCACACCATGTGAGAAATAAAAGAATTGTGTTGTTGTTGTTGTTGTTGTTGTTGTTATTATTATTATTATTATTATTATTATTATTATTATTATTATTATTATTATTATTATTATTATTATTATTATTATTATTATTATTATTATTATTATTATTATTATTATTATTATTATTATTATTATTATTATTATTATTATTATTATTATTATTATTATTATTATTATTATTATTATTATTATTATTATTATTATTCAAAAGGCCTTTATTGTCTCAAAAGAATACAACATTAGTGGTTACATAGTAAATTTACTGCTACAAGTTGATTACAAATTTTAACATTTACATTGTCATTTCGATAGAGTTCTTTCTGAATTTACATGAGCTTAAAACATAGTTCTTGTCTACATATAATATACTAGATTGTCCATTCTTTATAACTTTGCTGTTTGTCTGAGCAGGGACCAAGTAGCTGCATAAATATCCGGGCTGGTGATCTGTTTGTCTCTAACTTGAATTTTAATTAACTTTTACTCAAATGTGGCTGGATATGTTCTGGGGTTATTATCCAATATGAATGCACAGCTAGTGCACCAAAGTGCATATAAGACAAACATTGAGGCCCTTATGGCTAGTACAGATCTACCTTTGTAAGTTGACATAATTTGCATCATTGTAGTCTGCTCCATGGACTTGCAGTTGAAAATTATATGCTGTAAAGTCTCCTCAGTCATATGGCAAAGGCCACAGACAGGATCAACTGACCTGTATATTCTTCTGTGATGTAAAAAATATTTAGTAGGTAAAGCATTCAAATTCATTTTGATTATAAAATCTAGGAACTTAGGTTCTAGTTGCCATCCTTTGTATTGCTTGATCAGATATTTGTTTCCTATTTCTAGTATTGATAGGATCTTCTCATTGTGATTACTTTGATGTATAAACTTATATATTTCCCAATATTTATACTTTTGTTCAAATTGATCCAGGATTGTTCTTTTTCTCCTGCATTGGTAGATGGCGATTGCCAAAACACAATCTTTTGGAGGAGGCCTATCTGTAGGTGTTATCTGCTCTAAGTGTCTTAATTTAGAAAATTGAGTGAGTATAGCAATTACAGCATTCCTAGTTTTGAATGTTTGAAATGTTTGTAAGCTATGCAACCCCAGTCCAATTGCTATAAGAGGCTGATTGGGTTTTGCCATTGAAATTGCCACCATTTTTTCCCCCAGATGCGTTTGCAACATATGGAATTAATGCATGCCATAAATTTTGTTGAAAATTCAACTACAGGCATATAATATGTTATCTTGGTTATTATAAGCTTGTTAACCAGTTGCATCTTTGCATATTTGGACAAGTATGCCTTTAAGAGTGATCCAGCTATGCTTTTGACTTCTTCTTTGAGCTTCGCTTGGATCTGACATCTCATTCCAGTGGCTCCTAGAACAAAAGGAAAGCCTAAAATGGAGTAGGTTTTGCTTGATACATTGGCCCACATGGCCTTGCAGTGAGTAGTGTCCAGGCTATAGTCTTTTCTAGGTTTATTCTCATTCTGTATTGTTTTGAGAAATGTTCAAGCACTGCCTGAAGCTGTGGTGGTGGTGGTATTATTATTATTATTATTATTATTATTATTATTATTATTATTATTATTATTATTATTATTATTATTATTATTATTATTATTATTATTATTATTATTATTATTATTATTATTATTATTATTATTATTATTATTATTATTATTATTATTATTATTTTGACCTAATTATTGAATAATAAATATAGTACCAGTTGTTAGTTAGATTAAGTGTAGGAATATTATCTTTTATTATTATTGTTTAGGTGTAGTTAGGAATGATGCAAAATCCCTCATCATACTTGGCTACAGGATTTGAAAAGTTAGTTAATGATTTCATTTAAAGAACCTGAGATGAATATATTTAAATATAAGAGATTATAATTTGTTTAGTATAGTATATTAGATTATTTGTAACATTTTAAAGTTGTAAGAAGACTATAGATTCATATTGTTATTTGAATAAAAGGGGGGATAGTTTTTTTATGCCATTGAGATTACATTCTTAGGGAAATGTTTTCAATGTAGTCCAACAACAATACCTTCACTAAATATCTCATGATTATTATTAGTATATTATTTATTTATTTATTTATTTAATTGAATTATATATTCTTTAGTATTAATTTTGAGTTAGTCTAACAGTAGAAATTATTTTAAGATAGTGTTAATACTTGTTTCTATTACTTTAAGATTTAGAGTCTTAGCCGGAGCATTACTTGTGTATGTTTTATTAATCAATTTTGGTGAGGGTACAATATATAATAACCTGTAAATAGAGAAAGAATAAGAAAGAAATTAAAGATAAAATGGAAATTATTTTACCAGAGGATGATTACCAATCAGTAACCATAATAGGCTATTCATAAAATACAATATACAATAATAATAACAATGACTAGGCTCATGATTTTTCTATATATAATATATGCTATAATAAAAAGAGCCTTATAAGGTGAGGGATACTAATAGCTAAACATTATAAATATGCTGTTTCACAGGTAATAAATTTTAAGAAAACTTTCAACTCACTCTGTCAAAATATAAATGCTTTTATTATTGAAAGCACATACCAAAGAGTAGTTAGCTTATAATATATTCTTTCTCATAATATAAATTTTATATGTCCCTCCAATATATTTACACATCTCACCATCCCTCTTGTCACCATTTTATTGCAATAATCTGATTTGAAAGTCATAACTCTTTATGAAGGATAATAATGTTTCTTAAGTTTTATTTGTGCTACTTTACTTTTCAAAATAATTGCTTTTGCTAAAAATATTTTTTTTTTGTTAATTATGATAATAAGATCTTAGGATTCTTTATTAACTATTTTTAACATTAAACTTTTTACTCTTTTATTTTATTTATCAATTCTTCAACAATGAATGGTATTCTAATGAAAATAGAAGACATGCCCTTACCTCTAAGATAATGTCTACCTAATTTACTATAATAATAACACATTTTAAAAGAAAATATTTTAATTAAAGTAAAATATATAAAAAACTTTTAATTTGGAATGAAGTAATAATCTTCTAGGATAACATTTAAATACTAAAAGTGGATAAAGGATTTTATGGCCACTCAGGATATACTATTAACAACTCATAACAAATTTTTTTTTATAAAATTGAGATAAACCATTTAAGAATTGAATTTATGATAGATAATGACTAAGTAGATAATAATTTTATTACAAAAGCAGTTTTCTTTTAATAATTGCAATTGAATTATAATGATCATTTAAGATTAAATAAATAAATATTTTATTCTTTAGATGCATTCTTCACATTTATAGATCATTATAACTAAATGATTATTATCTTTATTTTATGTGCATGCACTCTAAATAACTAGAATCAAATATAATTATGTCCTTAGTTATATAATGTTAAGATTTCTGGATAAGTCTTGTGTGATTGAGATAATATTAAAATGGAACACAAAAATTTAGCAATAAAATATAACATTTATTTAGGCAATAAGAAAAATTCAATAACAACACTTTTGGAAATCTACAGATTTAAAATGAGCTGTTTAAATACAATGCTGTACAATCTTATTGCATTAAAGAAATACAATTTTACAAGTTTGTTGTTTATGGTAATAAATACATTTATATATTGTGATTAACTATTTTAACTTGCCTGACTGATATAAGCTTTTTAACATGGGTAGTATTACAATAACATATGCATTTTTTTCTGACTGATAAAAGCTTTTATTAACTTAAGCATTATTCAAAAAGTTCAATATTTTTGCATATTGATCACACTATAATATTGTCCCAATGATGAGTACATTTTAATACCAATCATGTTATCAATCCAGAAATGACTCAATGCTTACAATGATCTATATTTCTTACTTAGGTCTAGAATTACAATTTTAAAAATTTAAATAAAAGAATTATCAGTTTTATATTCTGTAATACTGGCAAAGCATAGCAAAACAGATATGCACACCAGAACCATATCTAATCTACACAAAGAGTGGTCAAAAGTGCAACTGAAAAAAAGATGATATTCTTCACAAACAAATAATATCAATTGCCATAATAATAATAAAGTCATGCAGTACACCACACATGACTACATACAAATATGACATTTCTGAGAAAAAAGATAAATAAGGCAATGAACCTAATGATGACATAAACTCAAAAGAGCACCTATATTTTGAGGGCAAATACATATGCTAGGACCTTTGTCTCTTAATATAAAGGAAAAATGAAAATAGACCATAATAAATATTACAAACAATAGGGATTTCCTCAAGCAAAGCATTTATACAAAATATGAAATTTGAAAATTATATACCACTCATAAAAATACCATCATAAAAGAGACAACACTACCATCTCTTTGTAAAATACATGTCTAACAGAATAATATCATAAAGACAGATCCACAACTACCATCTCTTGGAAATGACATCAACAAAATAAATATCAAGAGAGAGATTTAGCTACCATCTCTTAAAAATATAATTGCAAGATAAGCATTTAACAATACAAGAGACTACTGCTATATTTCATAACAAACATAATAATTATTAATTGATGTATAAAACTAATAACAAAGTTATATTTTCCAAACCTGGCTTAATAAAATATGGCCTGAAATAAGCAGTAAAATAAGAATATACATCCTCACTGGTTTTGCATAATCATCTTCATTTAGATGGATAAATTACTTATAACAGGTGACAATGCAATACTTTTAAAAATGATATATAATATTAACAAAAAGTAAATAAATACTCTGTGAATTTCTGGATATCACCATTGATAACTAATGCATAAAATATATCAGACAAAATACATAATATAACTGAATAAAATATATAATAAATTACAAAAAGCAGAAATTATCATTTAACATTATATCCAGTTTACCAAAATTTGGAATTTTTACCAGTTATCAGGATACAGTTTGCAAACACAAATTTTTTTCCACTTATTGACAATACAGCAAATTAAAATATCAGGTGCATAGCATTCAGAATTATTTTCATACAAGAGATTTCCTTATAACATAAGGATACAAACATATTAATGACCATTCAGTTTCATGATATATTAAAAAAAAACAAATAAGGCACTGAAAAATTATACTATTCCATTAAATTCATTTTTATTCATTCATTTCTGAAAAATATAATTCAATACTAAGGTTTAGGGTAAAATATTCTTTGAAAATAAGCAGATTTTATGAGAGAGAGCAGAGATTAAATTCATGTTGTAGCACTAATAATAATTATGAAGTATTTAATAAAATAGGTTTCATTAAAAGTTAATTGTATAAAACCCATATTATAATTCCTTAAAAATATTTCATATTCTTTTTATAATGCAAAAATATAGATGTTTCCATTATTTTGTTCAGTTATATTTAAATAATTATAATAATGGAATTTTAAGTAAGAATTCCATGATAAAGTCAGGGAATTATTTTTTAAACATGAGTATACACATAATACTTTTCCAATAAAAAGGTAAATTAATAAATCTTTATTTTACATACTTGAAATATATTTTCTTATTGGGATTGAATAAGCATAAGTTGAAATATATGTGGATGACTGCCTTTCACTCCAGAAGCAACAATAACAAATAATTAATTATGAAAAGTATTTAAAATGTCATTTTAAAATTAATGCAAAGATCCTTCTATCTGGAATTAAAATAGTTCATTCATTAAAAGAAAAATGAATTTATCCTGGAGAAAACCATTGTTTAAATACAATAATATTGAAATAAATATATTTCAAAAAAGATTGCTGAAGACAAAATATTTTAAAGTCTTTGAATAAATCTTGTATTCTTTCAAAATACTTTTAAATATTAAAGTTAAGCATTTAAAAATACTAAGGAACTGCTACAAGTATTGCAAAACATAAGTCTTTAACAGTCTTATCCTTAAGATATAATAAATAGTAAATTTAGAATAAAGTTTATTGTAAGTATAAAATTGAAAATCACAAAAAGTTCTTACACAATGATGCAAGCTATATAAAATTCCCATCATATGCTAATATTGAAGAAATACAATTTAACAATTGTAGAGAAATAAATGTTTAATTTTTCCATTGTTTCCATTCTAAAATTATTGATTTTAAAATTCTTAGTAGACTTTAGTTTAAAACCTTATTTTGTACCTGAATTAATATTAAGAATGCATTTTTATTAAACAAAATAAAATACTTTAAAATAATTAAATTTTTGAATGATTCTGCAATTAATTAGAAAAGACAATAAGCAGGGTTTTTTTCTTGTGTTGTTTTTTATGTATCTCTTTTGTATGTGTGTACAACTTTTTCAGTATGTCTTTCTATATCTCCAATCATGTGATTAATTGATTGATTGAAAATTGACATTTTTAAATCACTGCCTCTTGATCTCCTATACTAAGGTTTAAAAGTTAATTTGTTATCTAGGGAATTAAGGTAAAAATAGAAATTATTAGCATAAAGCCTAGATGTAATTAAATATATATCTTAAAATAATTATTTATGAAATTAAAATTGTTAAAATGAAATAGAATATAGATACAATATTACTCTTTAAAACAATTCCAAACTATATCAAATAAGTTAGAAGTTTGCCAGAATACCTTTATTGTTTTAAATTAAAGATATTAAAATGATATTTAAAGATTGTAAACACAGGAGAGTTAAAATTAATAAATATAAGCACAGTCAGTCACATTATCTACAGTTGATTCTAATTAAAATTAACAATTTTTTTATTAGTAATAAGCTAACTTTTTATTTTCTAAGTTAAATAGGTTTAATTCTATTTAGACTAATTTAATATTTCTAATATTAGCATGAATATATACTTTTACTAATAAATAATTTAGAAGGAAATGTTTTATTATAAACAGGTAAATTAAATAATATCTAATATTAAAGATTTAGACTTAAATATCACTACAGTTTAATATAAACACTAAATTTTAAGACATTGTAAACTATATGAAAGTAATTTTAGCTTTTAGCAATACTTTATTATTAGACAGTGAAATATATTCCTATTTAAACAATTGAAAATTAATTCCAATTACTAATAAGCTTAAATCAACATATAATAAAAATATTGAAATGATTTTTAATAATTAAGATTGATAAAGGTGCTTAGAATAAGTTATAAATTAAGTTGGTATTTAATTGTAAAGTCCTAATAAAATTAACCCACAATAAAATTACATTATTTAATTTTTTTAACTCTTAAATAAATTAAACAGCTGGGTATTGAGCTTTTCTGGTAAAAGCTGAAGATTACAGTATCTATAATACTTTGGAAAGAAACTTCTCTTTACCCATGCTCATGCATTCTCCTGTCAATAAAAATTTTAAATGCATAGTGTTTATTTTATAGCATACAAATGAATAGTTTCCTTCAACAATATTTCATATGAGTATAAATTGCTTTATTATTATTACACACATACATATATTTATTATAAATTAATCCACACACATATATTCATTTTGTCTTTAAAAAAAATTCAAGTGACATTTCAATTAAGAGCTATCAAATAGCTGAGAAGCCTGACAATGAAGTTTCTTGATTATAACCTTAGAAGCAAAAATCCAGTAATCTCAACTATACTGGCTCATACATGTTGATAAGCAGCTCATTCATAATCATTTACTACATAAATAATTATATAGTAATAACAGCTGAATTAAAAAGAACATTTAGCATTTATCATGTTTGTTTCCTTTAAAATTTCACTTAATCATCAAAGACACATCTTTTAGTTAACTGCAATTGTTTTCTATAATCTAATGAAAATAACTGGTTAACATGTTAATAAAGGAGTTCAATGAAGGCAATGATTAGAGCACCCATCTGCTCTATCTATAATTATGGAAATATTTTGTTAATAAACATTGGCATTTTTCAATTCATAAACAGGCTTAGGACCTAAGCAACCAAGATAAATATCTATTAATGATAAATAAATGGATATCTATCTAGAGGATAAACATCTTAGAAAATTCTGTATTGGTCAGATAAATACTAATATGTTGACTAATACTTGTGCTTTAAATATTAAATTAAAAAAAAGACTAGTAGAAAGAGCATTAAACCATCCATTCCAAGACCCATGTTCAAGACCTATGTTTTAATTTCAGAGTAAGCAGAAAAACTATTTTAGGCTGCTAAAAATTTTACATATAAATTCTGAATTATTTTAGTTGCTTGTCTTATTCAAATTGTTTGTTAAGTGGATATATTTATTGTGTCACCAAGTCTTCATGCTATCCTCTTTTCCATAAAGATATCTACAATGCATGAACAGGAGATTACAAGAATTTAAACTGGAAGATTTTTTAGGAGCATTATGCTTTTTAGGAAGATTCTCCTATCATCATTCTTTACAATTATTCATAAATTTAAACTCTTGGGAAAAAAGCACTCAAATTAAATCTACAGGTAAAACATTTTATATTCTAATCTAAGGATTTTACCATTATTGCACCTGATTGCCATCATGCAGTTCCCACACTCATCCCAATTCATTTTCTCTAGTCTTTTCTATTATTTTTAAGACTCTAAAAATGATTGTAAGAAATGTTGTACCCTTAATCAGTGACCCATTTATATTATCCAGGTAATGGATTAATGTTATTGGTGTTTTTCAAATTCTGCACTTCTAAAACATTAACCACTTCAATAAGATATTTCCCCTTGGCAATTCATTGTTGAATATGAAATCAATATATAATATTATCCATATGCTAGTAAATACCATTTCTCTCTGATCAAAATAAAGAAATTTAAAACTTATTATTTATATTAATTTGATAGTTGAATATCTTCTACCTACTCAGATGGATTTTTAAAAGTACTGTTGTCCCAACCACAAAAAGACTAAAACCAATATGGATTTTAATCTACCATATGTGATAGCATTTCATTTTGGTTAGTTACATGATCTTCTTATGATAAATTAATCAAAATTAAATTTATCTTTTATATACATAATAAATATCTCAATCTTAGATTATAGATGAAAATGAATATTGAATTAGTGAAATGAATTTGTGAAATGAAGCTATATATATATATATATGCAGTGAATATTCTAAATATAAACATGAATTTGTGAAATGAAGCTATATATATATATATATGCAGTGAATATTCTAAATATAAACATGAAGTCATCTAATGTTAAACTTTTTGAAAGCGTTACGTTTACCACAAAGTTAAGTATTCCATAATTCAGAACAATATAAACAATAAGGAAAAAATTTAATGAGCTGAGATGTTAACAGCCATAAACAAACATCTTGCCAATTTATGGTTACAAAGTTAGATTGATTAATAATTTTTTAAATATAAATTTTGAATTGTAGAAAACCAGTGCATAACACTATATTAAAAATAAAATAAAATTTGATTTAATGTCTAATCTTCCTGAAGTGTTACCTGGGTCACAAAACTTAAATTTATGAACACTTGAGATTCTTGAGACAATAGAAAAGATGTTGCTTGTCCATTTACTAATCTGAGTTTTGTCACAGATAATGCTGTTGCAAGATTTACATCAGATAAGTTCATATTTTTTATATTTGATTTTCAATAGATAATTATGCTTAGTTTAATATATGGGTACAAACATACACATGCATATATATATATTGTAATAGAATGGTGCTAAAATAAATATATATTACCTTATTTGACTTCGAATATGATTTTTCTTATTTATGCACCAAGTTGGGCTGCTACTTTTAACATATATATATAACACTAATTAGATTATTCAGTAAAAAGTGACACTTATTTTTTAAAGGCACACTCTTTTCCTTTAAAGCATTTTGTTTACACCAGCTAAAACAAAAGTGGAGAAGAGCTTTAATCACAGGAACAAAATAAATAATTTTGAAAGTAAAGAGAAATTAAGACAGTGAACCTAAATTTTAATAAAATAGCAATTATATGAACTAATAACATAATTATATGAGTTTGCTACTTATGATAATTATAAAATCAAGCATTGGTGGTCGAGAGGTTGGCGTCAGCTGCTTTACAAGCAGTTGTCCCGGGTTAGCGGGTTCGCTTCCCGGCTGATGCTATGACACATGAGAAAAAAGAAATCATTAAAATTTATTTTTTTGACATACTACGATAAATGCAGGACAAACTTTTTTTATATTTCAATCAATAATTGTAAATATCTGGGAAGTTTAATTGTTACTTTCCAGAGGCAGATAACATTTAGAACAGCAGTCTTAAGAAATATATATAGCAAATCAATATCATATATGACTGAATTGATTAAAATAATTTGACAATTATAAATACTAATTTATAGATATTTCGAATATTTAAAAGATAATTTCAAGTAGATCATATCTGATTAAATAATAAACTATAATTATCCGAAGGTTAGTGAAGATAGAATTTTCTTTACAGTCATATTAAGGACTATTTCCATCGATTTAATCCATCATCTAATTTAATTGTTTTTAAAAAATCCAAGCTTTTATTCGGAATTTTTTTTTTGCTAGTAATAATATAAATATTATATACAAAACAACATTCCAAATAGTATTTTTTTTTTCCAAGTCTTGCTGGCTTGATTAGTGTCAGTGCTAGTATGAGAATCGAACTTGGATTTTTAGATTTTGAATATTGGATTTAAGTTAACCCTTCAATCAACTAGATTAGATAGGAGAATAATAAATACTTCTCAAAAATATGAATGTTATATTCTAAAAAACACATTATAAATGGTTGAATATATTTGGAAAAATATAAAGTTTGAATCTTTCTAAAAAACGTTTAACAAGATAATGGGCATATATAAATTATATATTAAACCATACATTTAAATATGATAACATGGTTTTATTCAGCATTATAAGTTCCTCCTTTCAATAACCTTGCTATACATGTGACAGTAATAATATTTCTTTTTTGGATGGCAGTCAAATATATTTATTTTTTTACTCTAAAATATTGTGTTTCCCTTAGCAATTTTAAGCAGAAAATTTAAAATTTTCATAATTTTTTTTTACATAGCTTCAGCTAAAGTTTATTTATATATCTAAAAATTAGCTACACATATTGATGTTTAAATAGTTGATAACTTGGAGTACAAGCCAGAAGTTGAATGATTCCAAGGTTTTCTAGCAGACATTTATAATAGCAGCAATCAACAGACCTTAAATTTAGTAAGTCTTTTATATTCCAACAGTATTGAATCTTTAAATTATACTTTCCTGGCTAGCAATACCTGGCTAGATCACTAGCAAATGTTGGATTCTCATTCTGAGAATTTATAACACATTCATATTACTACCAATAGCTAACTTACTCAGAAGTTCAATTGCCTGAAATAATGGAACCAGGTGTGATCCTTGAATCTCAAGTTCTGGAATTTGTTTCTCTAACATTACCATATTGTGGAAGGTACTAACTAAATAACAATAAGTTGCAACTTAGGTAGATTTTGAAAAATTTTACACTCTTACAAGGTTTTACTTATTTATTTTGAAATATGAATTTTTTTCTACAGTACAGGCTTTTTCACACCGCACTTACATATGTAATATATAGGGGGTTTGAACTCAGACTTTACATGACTCTCAACCTATTTATTATAAATACATTATTTTCTTAGTTAGTTGGATAAAAAATATTATTTTTTCTTTTAATTATATAACTCTAATTATAAAATGAAATCAAAAAATAAGAAAAAATAAAATGAAACCTTTTAAATATATTATAAAATAGTTTTATAGTTAACCAAACTCAGAACTGCAAGATTTAATTAATTAAAATATTCGAAAATAATTTTCAAACTAGTGTAACTCGTATATATATATTTCCACTTCATTGTTTATTTGTAACAACTTTGCATACATATGTTTATATGCTTGGTGAAGTATTATATTTCCTTCATCAGTTTTCTGATTTGGCTTAGTGCACTTTCGGTACCAAGCAACCATAATTATAGTTATATTATTTCAATTTGCTGCTTTTATGGTGCCTGTTTTTTATTTTTAATGTATAAAGACTAATTTACATATTCCACTGGTTTAATAATTGGATGTTATTAACTCTTTGTTTATAATGTTATTTGTCAAGCCATCTTTATTTTCCTCTTTCTGTTATTGCTTCCTAAGAATTATATATATATGGTGTGTGTTCAATATGTGATGAAACCTAAATGTTTTCAATATATACATAAAGAAATCGAAGAACTATTCTATTTGGCTAATGATTCATATACCAGCATTAATATTTGTATCTAATTAATCCACTTGCTGATCTATGTGTCGTGTAATTAGTTATTCTATGTTTAATTTCCTAATTTAAATCTAATTAATGTTTATCACTTATTTACATTTTTAGTATTAATTCTGTGCCATAATAATTAAATCAAATCAATTGCAGGAATATTGCATACAAGATCAAATAATGTTGGCGGAAAATCCAAATAAAAGTTACATATAATTGACTAAACTGATTTTTTTTTTTAAAAAAAAAAAAAAAAACCCTTTCCTCAGTCTGGAATCTATTCAGTAATTAATATTTGAACTTATCCCTTCGCTAATGTGCTAAGCTACAACGAATGCAAACTTAAATATAATCTTTTATATCATACTTCATCCGTTGCAATTACAAAACTTTTCTCTATTCCGAACATCTTTATAATTTTTTTAAGGAGAGATTAGGCATAAATTTGTATGTAAAATAATGATTTAAATAATTTCATATGTTTATAAATTTTCTTTTCCATATGTCATAGCATCAGTCGGGAGGCGAACCCGCAACAACCGTCTGCAAACAACTGCTTGCTTGCAAGGTTGCTGCGCTGGCCTCTCGGCTAACAACGCTTGATAATGTTTATAAATTTTTATTGACTAATACATTGAAACACTTATATTAATACTTATGACAAAAATAATAACAAAATAATTACTTATAAACTACAATGTATTTTGCCCATTCATCTATTCAATGCTTTAGGATTTATTTATTATCGCCAGATAGTGTTTAAATCCTAAGCATTCCTAGAATAAGTTGGAGACAGAATCTAGTTTTGAGTCTGGCCTTTCTATAGAGAAAGATTTCTAGATTTATGGGTATACAATTTAAAGGTAAGTTTTTTTGATAGCAAAATGCTCAGACAATTTCATAAATTTTTGTTGATTCATTGCAGTCTTTATCTTTTACTTTATTGCATGCAGAATATATATATAAAATTTGTAAATAACAATTATTTAATCACATTAGAGAGATATCCAACTACTATTCACTTATAAGATTTAAACTCCACTGAAATGTAAATTAGTTTTGATTACTAATCAAACTCAAGTTTGCTAATCAAGGTAACTTCCCATTTAAAGAAAACCAAACATCAATTTATCCCAATTTTTTGAAAGTGTGATCATTGTATACCTTTTAGTCATATGTAAAAAATTGTGTATAGCTAAATTCCATATATGGATAGAGGTCAAATTTCTTAATGAATTCATGAGCAATAAATAATTCAATTATTTATTTAATCTTTAATGAAAATATTATCCATAACAACCTAATTGGTGTTCTAGAGAAGTAGTTGCATATATTGGTCATTACTCACTCCAATCCCTCTTCCAGAATTGGAGGATTTGGTGGCTGATGTCACAAAATGGAAAAATTTGTCAAGTGGTCAAGAGGTCAGTGACATATGATTTACAAGCAGTTGTTCCGGGATAGCAGGTTCGCTTCCTGGCTGATGTATGACACATGAGAAAAAAATGGAAAAAATTCATTGATGTCACAAGAAATTGTGCGCTGTATTACATTTTCAAATATTTTAACTAAATATGAAACTAAAACTAAATATGTGAAAATACAATCACTTTTTTATAGTAAAGGTTTTCCTAAAGAATCTTTATTATGAGCAGCTTACACCCATAATTAAAAAAAATATCTACATAAAAAAATAGAAATTACAAACACTTTCAAAATCTGTAATAATTTAAAATACCTATTTGTAAAATTTTGAACCATTTACATTACAATATAAGAATGTGCAATGGTTGCGGCAATATTTAAACAAATGTTTTGATTTTAGCAAACTCAAAAGAATGTAGAGCAGTTTGCTTATAAAAACTGTATTCTTGACCCAATTCTTTTATTTTCCTATCTATATTAAACAAACAAATGAGTGATTATATCACTCATTATTTTGGTGCTAAACCTTTCATTGAGATGTGTAAACCATCAACATTATTTCAGTTTTAGGTCTAAACACTATAGTGTCCTTTTTATTAATATATGAGTTTCTTAATATGAATATTTTGCACCTAATCAGGGATGTGATAAATAGTAATCAACTTCTTATAAATTATATCATCAGTTGGTAATTTTATGCCTTTTTTGTTTACTGATCTCCTTCAAAGTAATGTCATATCTCCCCCCCCCCTGCATATTAAGTATTGAGTTTTATTTTAATTTATATTTGGTTTTAGAAAATAACATCAGCATAAACAAAAATCTGTAAATGCCACTAATGTTCAATGGAGGTTCATTATCTTTATTATTAAATGCTTTTATTTAAGTTACAATCTCTGTTTGTTAGTAAACTTTTGTAATCACTTTTATTGTTTAGATTAGAATAAAATTTTAAAATCAAGATTTAATAGATTTAAATGGAATATAATTTGTTGAAATTTGGTATATTTCTTCTAAAGCACCACAAAAGCAATATGGCATTATAATATTTTAGATAGATGACCTAGTTTCTTAGATCTGGACCCATGGCCAGGGAAATTTTGAATATTTTGATATCAAATTTAAAATTCATTTTCAGAATTTTAATGTTTTAAATAAGACATGTAAAAAGGTAGTATAGAGATTTGTTTAGTTGCAATTGAAAACATGAGTAATCAAGGTTTAATAGATTTAAATTTGACATATTGAAATTTGGTACATTTTTAAAAAATCAGTCCCAAAATGATAGGGCACTATATTTTAGATAGGTGTAGTTTCTTATATATGAAACTCTGAGTAGGAAAATTTTGGTATCAAATTTAAAAGTATTTCTTAGAACTTCAATATGTTTTAAATAAGACAGTCAATTTTCTTCATTTCAATTTAAAGCTTGATTTATGTTAAAATAAAATAAAGTTAGTTTATAATATAATTTTGTTAAGCATTTTTAAAAAAAAAAAATTCAACTAAAAAGAAAAATATCAAACACTTTTCAACAGAAAGGATGCCTTTATATTCTGTTTCTTAATGCTTTATACACATACTGAATATGATATATACATAAGGTGGTATTTAGTGATGTGAATATATATATATATATATATATATATATATATATATATATATATATATATATATATATATATATATATATATATATATATAAATGTCAAGTTGATTTAAAGTGCAATATTTTTATATTTTTATTTACTATCCAATACTAAAGAATTAAAAATCAAGAGATAATACATATATGCTTTTATTTATGATGCACTAAAAAGTAAAAAAAAAATAATTGTTTTTTTAACCACAATTGGGGTTTTTAATTTAACTTGAAACAAAAGCATAGGGGAGGAGTGTCCAGAAATTAACTCAATTCCTATTTTTCATAACAAGGGATTGATTTAATTAATTTCTGAAACCCCTTCCCCCATGCTTTTATTTCAAGTTAAAGTTAAAAACTTCAATTATGGTTAAGAACCAATTATTTTTTTGTTTTTTAGTGTATAGTAAATAAAAGCATTTAATATATATATATATATAAAATTATCTCTATTTATTCTAAAAATGAAATTATTAATATAAAAATATGTTAATATTGAAAATTTCAAATGCAAAAAAATAACAAATACATTAATAATAAATACAAATAATATAAAAAAAATAATTTTTTTTCCAGATTTTTCTTGTCAGTATCTTTCTTAACCACCCACTAGTTTGAAAACTCTGATCATTCTCTTTGATTATGCCTGCATTTAACAAACAATTGTCACTCTTTTGAAGTAGAGACATCAAACACCTGAATATTAATTCCCATGTTAACTGCTTGATAACTTTCTTCACATCACTTTCATATCAAGCAGTTAACATGGGAATCAAAATTTAGGTGTTTGATGCTTCAAATTCATCTGAAGAGTAAAGATTGTTTGTTAAATGCAGGCATAGTGAAAGAGAATGATGTGAGTTTTGGCAAGTTTTTTGACACTACTAAGAGCTTTTAGCAATAAATGATTATATATTGTTCTATTTGAAATTGGCCACAGGATTAATGCTAAGAAAAAGCAACAACATGACTTAAAACTACTGATAATTAAATCAGTATGGGAATAGTGTTCTAACAAAAGTAGCCAGTTTGTTTTAAATAATAATATTCATAAAAATACCTATTAATTAGCCACTCAATACTATCTGACAAATATGTGTTTAGCTAATTCTTAAATAAAGGTAAAAGGAAAACAATTCACCAGTCATAAGGCTTACAAATTACAAGCTTATTAGCAAGTAGATAATCTTGGCATTGCCATAAATTGTTACATCACTTATGTATCACATACTAATATGACCCTCTGTGACTGCTTTATTAATATTTGTGAAGAACCAGAACTTACATTAAAAAATTGCTTGTATTGTATAAGAGGTTCTAGAATAATATTAACTTATTTAATAAAGAAAAGTGGCAAATTCATTTAAAAGATATCAGTGGAAGATATCTTATTTGTTATCCAAATAAATTTCCCCAAATGATTAATATTTAAATCAGTTGAGAAAATTATGGAAAATGTGTAACATTTAAACCCAAGAATGTACATTCCTAGCACAAATACTTTAACTATTTGGGCAATCAATTATTTAACTCTTTTGACAACTCAGACACATCCATATTTCTTTTCATAGACGTATGAAATTGGTATCAAATTGTCAATTGCTCGTTACTATTTTCTTACTGTACTACGTATGAAAGGGAGGGGGATATTAAGCTGTTTGTGTTTTTATTTCCGCACTGTTATGTCAAAAATATATTACCAATATAACAAATGTTCCCATTATTTTGTTTAATCTCTAGACATAAGTGTCTGATCAAGCTTTACAATTATTCAAATCAAAGCTTCTATCGCGGAAAATGCTTAGTAATCTTTCGCTCAGACAAAATGCAAACTAGAATTATATTTATAAGGTTCTTTAACTTAATATTTTCATAAAAGGATGACCGTATAAAAATATACCATTTATTAAATAATTATATTATAAACTTAATTATACATCAAGATTCTTTAATATTTGAACCAGTTATATAATAGTTTTTCAACATTAACTTGCCTCAAGCAAAATCATTACCATTTATCTGTAATTAAATACGAAAATATATAACAAAATATATTAATCCAAGTAAAAGTTATTACTAAAATGATTTTTGCTTAGATAAATATTAATTTTCTTTTTAAAAAAGAACGTATATATTTATTATTATTTTTTATATTACTTGTCCGCTGCATATTATAAGTAAAGAGCATATTAAAAAAATAATTGCTATAATAAAACGTAATTTTTCTGAGAAAATATTTAAAATTTTAATTACATGACTTTAATTCTTTCATGCATTAACAATTCTAAAACTAATTCCCTAATAATAGATTTTTTGTTTTAAAAAAATAAAAATATAAAAAAATAAAACCTATTTTAAAAGCAAATTATTATTATTATCTTAATTATTTTTCAGTAGATAAAAATTCACCGTTAATATAAAAAAAGTACATATATATAAATACAGTAATATTAATGCCACAATTGTGGACATCTATATGCCACCGAAGAATACTTTTTTAATTTCACATTTTTACCCATATAAGGAATGGTGATTTTTTTTTTTATATTTAGAGTCAAGAAAAAACAACAAACAAATAATTTATTTATAAATTAAAAACATACAAGAATTATAAATATTTTACAAAACTATAATAAATAAAAAAAATACTGTGCAAATAAAATTTTTATATAAATTACACCATTAAACATCACATGATCACCATTCTTTATGCTTACACAAGATGAGTAGGCACTAGGAATTTTATGCACAAATCTTCCCGCATCCACTGATTACACCAGCTTGCACTGAGTGGCGCTACTGTATGAAGAGTTTAGCCTATTATAAATTACACTTCTTAAAGTTTTTTTTTTAAAAAAGTACACTTAGTTGTTACACATTAAAAAATAATTTTCAAAAATTGAGTGTTTTGTAATTTTAGTAAGAAGCCAGTTTTTATCGAAACATTGATTTTTTTTTTTTTTTTTTGTAGCATTAGGTTACAATATTTTCATTAAAAAGTTCTTCTATTCTATATAAAATGAAATTATATACCATTGAATATTAACGATTCCTTATGAAGAAAAACTCAAGTTTCCTCTGACTGATATTGATAAAGAATACACCATCATTATTTTCATGCTTCTCAAACAAATATTTAATTGTGCGGGTTGGAAACAATGTTTAAACATGGATGAACTATTTTCCAAAAATGTATTGTCTGTAGATTTCATGTCACCATGCAAAGAAATGATACTGGACATAATATGGTCTCCAAGATCGATTTCATAGTTAAGTGATCTGGTTGATTGAGATGGAAGAACAAAGCCTTCTACAATCAACTGCAATTGGAAATCAATGCTGGGGGAGGGGGGATAATGGACATTTAAAATGTTTGTAGCCAAAACAAATACAAAACATCAAGAAATAAATAAATCAATACAGAAGTCAACAATCACCTATTTGAAAAGTTGCAAATGATTCATTCAAGAATGTAATGTTTTCATTCATATATTGTTATTTATGACTTCATAAACTTATCTCTTCCATGAATTAGCCTTTACTTTAAATATCAGCATATTTGAAATTGCTATAATGTTTTCATTCATATATTGTTATTTATGACTTCATAAACTTATCTCTTCCATGAATTAGCCTTTACTTTAAATATCAGCATATTTGAAATTGCTATCTTGTGAAACTCATGATGTCTTGATTTGACAAATACTGAAATATTCAAATACTTAAGAAATAATTTACTTTATTATGGTCAACATGGGTATGACAACAATATTGGCATCAGCATGGGATTTGGGAATTCTACCATCAGATTTTCAATTGCATGGATAGCTATAGAATTGGAGGTTGGAGTAGGTTGAAACCTGTCCATTAAAGTGTAAGGATTTTCTACCTTAATATAAACTGAGCACTGATTATATATATATATGGGAGATAGTAATCTGGACCAACTGATGAGTTCTGGTTTAGCATGAAGTACATTTATTGGTGATTATTTATCTTTTCAATATGTGTGTGGTCATGTGTATCAGTAGTATGAGATAGTGTGGATAGTGAAGGGGCTTAAAAGACTGAATTCAAATCCCCCTATATTTATTATGGTTTGTATTTATTTTATCTACCATTTAAAATATAAGCATCAATAAAGCAATAATTTCCAGTCATAGTCAATACTAAAAAACTTTCTTCCATGTCAAGTTATTACTCATGTGACTAAGTAATCTAGAAACATTAAAAAATTTTGACAATGATGTTCAGTCTAATCAAATATTAACAATTTATACCCTTTTTAAATTAGACAATATTTCTTTTGAAGAATTTTGAAGCCATTCCAACTCCAAGAACATAAAAAAATACCCTAGAAACGAATTTCATAAAGATCATACACAGCAATATATGAATTATAAGTAATCCCATAAATAGAATGCAATGGTTAATTTTTCCCCATTTCTATATTCTGTGATATATTTAATGCAATTTATCCTCTGTTGTCCTCATCTCAATGGAAGTCATTGCATTTCTTTAGAATGCCTTCGAGATCTTTACAATATAAACAAGATCTACCTCTCCCAAGAAAACTGTATCCAATTTCATCCTAAAGCATCCTTTTAGGAAGTCTTCTATTGTTCATTTGTTTTACAGGTCCAATCAAATGAAAATGTGATTTTACAACAGTGAACTCTATTATACCATAAAGAACAATATTGATTAGTTTTATATTCTTGCCATTATATTTTAAAATTTTATGAAGCGTTTTTATATGAAACTTTTATAATGTCTTTACATTCTGATAAGAGGATGTCCAAATCTCATCTTCATACAAAGAAATGAGGGAACATACCAGCTCTACATATAGGTAATTTAGTTGAAGTAACACTATCTCTTAATTGTTTTAGTAGCAGCAGCACATTTAAATTGGATTGCATTCTCAAGTTGATAATCATTCAAGCTAAAAAGTTGTTGAGGGTTTTTCTTCTATCATTGATTGATAAAAAGTAATAATTATAAAACCAAAATCCTGTACTTATATATTGTATTCAAAACATTAAGTACATTCTTGCAGAATTTTTTTGAACTGACAAAAATATAGTCATTAGTATACTGTAAATCAGGATCCAAGAGGACCATTGACATAAAATTAAAAACAATGTTAAAGGGAGTTTGTATCCATGTAATCACCAATTTTCATTTTAAATATCTGATTTTCCAGGTCAAGTAATAACACATCTCATTCTGTCATACAGTAGCTGTAAAATTCAAATAATCCTGTTAGACAACAAATTAATGACAAACCACAACATAGTCCTACTTGAGTGAGTCAAATCTCATGATCAACTCAGTAAACACCAGTACCTAAGATTTGCTGTATAAAATAATACTCTCTATCATTTTATCACGTAGAAGCTATATAATATAAACTTTGTTGGACAACCACAAACAATGCTTTGATCAAATGATTAAATGCAATATGCAAATCACTTTTTTGTTCCTGACACAACTTGCATTTAACTGGGAAAAAGGCATGCCTATATTCATTCTTAGTTCTCTAAAACCATCCTGTGTATCTGATAACAATTTCTCTATAACTAGAAGCAATCTATTCTATAAAATCATTCAATGCATTTTTGTTATAACAGATAATAATGACATCCTTAAGACCAGTTGGCACAACTTCATGGATCAATATATTCTTTAAAAAACTCTAATATTTTTGAATTTAACATATCATCCTCATGTTTTAACACTTCTCCAGTTATTTCATCATGACCTGCAGCCTCTTCATTTTTAAGAGCACAAGAATTATTTTGACTTCACAAAAATTGATATCATTGTCCAAATCTGAATGGATAAAATGGCTATACGATTAAAAGTTATTCTTTCAATTGTGGTATATGATCAGGTTATCACTGTCATTATCATATAAAGTCTATTGATGGATTTAATAGGATTGTGATGGTATTTCCCAGGTCCATATATTATTTTCAGGACTAAGAAAAGACCTAGAGTGATCATAATTAGTAAATGATGGTTTCTCCTCTTAAGTTTCAATCTACCAGTTATATTTAAGGATTTTTGTTAGTCATTGAATTTATATTTTAAATCTCTTTATTTATGAAATTGCACATTAATTTATTTTTCTGCCAAACAGAAAATGCCACAATTTCCTTTAAATCAATTCATTAATTCTTAGATCATAATTAAAAAACTAATTATGATTCTTTTAAAGAAAAGAATTCTACACCTAAGTAACATAACATATCTGAAGGTTTAGATTAACAATTGCAGTTTTTAGTAGCGATTCAAATTAAGCATGAGCAGATGCTTCTAAAGATGAACATCTATTTACTTATGAATATGATTGGATATATTAAGCTATCATTTTAAACTTGCAGCATATTAATATAAAATCTACCCAACAACTTACACTTGTAAGTACTCATATAATATGAATTTGTCAAATCTTCTGACTCTTAATTATAATGTAATCTATTAAACTAAGTGGAACAGGGATAAATCCATGTTTTCTACTTTAAAGAATTTGTGATTGTGTTGTTCAAAAATTCAATAGACCATTTGAATTTACAACACCAATAACAAAGAAAATCGATTTGTATCTACATATGGATTAAATCCAAACAGAAAAACTATCCAGCAAGAAATAAAAGCATTCTTACTCTGACTACCCTGAATCTAATGTTACAGCATATGGGTTAATAAAATGAACAAATGGTGCCATTGTGAAAAGCTAGTTTTAATACCATTAGTCTTTCATTGATACTAGAAATTCCAACATTTATAGCAAATCAAATAGCATGCCTTCTCCTTTCAATGATTGATCTGCTTTGCCAAAAAAACTTGTAGTCATCTATTTATTCTATTAAATTACTCCCTATAAAAAATAATTTTTACTAAGAGAAACTCTTATCAATCTTAAATCTTGGCATATTCTTAGCCACCAATGCTGTCTTCCATTGTGGTCTTGAAAAGTTTGCCTATTCCATATATCTATATATTTAGGAAAAAATATTTGTAATATTTACCTTTAGTAGTACTATCACTTTCTGCTTCATCATTACTTCTGGTAATATTATTTATTTATATTCTTTAATTAGTAATCCACTAAGCAAGGTAGCCAGAATAAGTGAGATAGGGCATTTTACATTCACCACTTCCAGAGCAAGTAGCAGAATCTCTAAATATGGTTGTGTAATCATAATTTTTGCCAGCTGAAATTCTTGTTCTAAATCCAGTTATCAAGCTGACCCTTTAGTAATTGTATTGTCTCAAAGAAAGATCACAACTAAGAACTACCAACCTATTAATCCTATCCCCACCCATTGCTTTTTTATTTCCCAAGAGCTTGGACTAAAATAAAAGTTGGAGTCAGCAATGCCATGCAAGCAGATAAAGGATGAAAATGTGGTTGCTAATCCCATTTGTCACAATTAGTATAGAGATTCATAACCACAAGCCTTACACAAATTTAAGTGGCTAAAGAAAAAAGGGAGACAGAAAATATTGTATCAGAAATAATACATAAAACTTTGATGAACTACCATCCTATTCTACAAGGCTGCACAAAGTAATTTGGTTAGGCAATGTTTGTTATTAACAGTTAACACTCATATTTGAAAGTTATTACACTATTCTCAAATTGTTGAGCCTATTTGTAACCATAGCATACAAAAAAAAAATTGAGATTTAGATGAATATACTTTTTATTTAAATCAAAAGTGATGCTTAACCATGATCTTTAAAGGAAAAGTTTAAAAAATCATTACTGGTGCCTATGTTTAAAAGTATTTCAAACAAAGCTTAGGACATAAGTTATTGGTTTGTTAAGCTCCTCAAATACATTTTTAAATTACTGCTTCTTTAGATGCATTACTATTTCAATGTATGATGATGAAGTCATGTTGGTGTACTCAGAGTATAATATAATTTTATAAACAACATGTCTTAATATCTCAAGTGTTTTGTTAATTACAAAGAGATGAACACTGACCCACACATCTACTAATTACAATAGCAAGGAAAGTGGAAGGAAAAAATTAAAGAGGATTAATGTACTGAGGAAGATTGCAGGTGCAATCGAAAATGTTAACTGTCTAGAAATGATTGTATGAGCATTGGTTTAATAGAAAAGGAATTTAATATGTAAAAAGAGCATGAACATATATAAGCAAAAAATAGTGCCAATATTATACATATATATACACACACAATTTCACTAATAATTATGATACCACAAATACAATCATACATAAGCAGTATTATATATAGCATAGAACATACAAATGTATCTTAAATATTTGAAAGAATTTGTGCAGTATCGTATAGCACTAAATTTCCAAAAGTCTTCAGTGTGACAAGTGCATATCCAACCAATTATAGAAATGCTTTTTGATCAGTCAATATAGCTCGTTTATCAACTCTTCTAGAGCCTATATTCTTTTCAAACAACACTGTAGTAGAAGGAAATTTTTTTTTAATAACTAGTTTAATAAAATACATTTTATTTTTTAAAGTGTACAAGTTACTTCACATAATTGCAATTTACATTGTGTTTATTCATATAGTGAAATATTTAAACTTATTAAAAGATAGGAAAGTTTATTATAGGACTCCTTTTAATAATTATATACATTTTAAATAAATTAATAATATTTAAATTTCCAAACACATCTAAGAATAATGTTTGCCTGAATGTTTATGATGATGGCACTCTAATTGTATTTATATGTTAGATCATTTCCATCATCTAACATTAAATGTCTTAAGAAAAAACAAAACTTTATTTAAACTTTCCAAATACATTCAACTGTTAGTAATAGCATTCAGGTTAATATATACACAATGTTTCGAGTGGTATAATTCTCTTCTCTTCCTCAGGTGTTGCTGGACTGACCAGTGACAGTACTAGCATGGGAATTGAACCTGGAACTTTAGATTAAATTTAGTTTGAGCTTTACTTAAAAAATTCAATATTCAATAATCTAAAGGTCTGGGTTCGATTCCCATGCTAGTACTGTTACTGATCAGCCCAAGAACATTCTGAAGAAGAGAAAATATCACCTGAAACATTGTGCATATACTAACATGTGTGCTATTACTAACAGTTGGTTGTAATTGAAAATTTAAACGTTATTTTTTTCTAAAGACATTCAATATTTAATATTAGATGAAGGAAATAGTCAAAGATGAAAATACAACACCTAACAATAGTTGTGATAAATAATGGAAGTATATTTTAAATTTAAATAAATCCAAGCATTACTAACAATTATTAAACCAAGAAAAGATCCTGGCATTTATAGAACATGTGCTTCCCTTAGTAAAATCTCTACTCATAAGCAATACTGAAATTTAAAATGCAACTTAATTTATAATTGAGTATGCTTTAAAACTGAAATAAATCACATTTAATTGATTACTGTAGCTACTACATATACAATGAGTGATTTAGTCTTTATCACAGTTGATTCAATGGTTTGAATGATAAAACAGCTTCTAGAAGCTTCTGAATCATGTGTTTAAGGAATAATAGCTGATAAAACCTTCACACAATCACTATTTCATATGTTTCACATGCTATTAGTAAGAGTACCAAACTCTCCATATAGTAGTGTTACACAAAGTGCAATCCTTCATAATCAATGAATGTAGAATGTTGATGAGTAAGTACTAGATAGGAATATTATGCACAAACCTTCATGCATCCATTGATTACAGAGGCTTGCACTTGGTGGCACTGTTGTATGGAGAGTTTGGTACTCTTAATAATAGCTGATAAGATGTATTTAACATTCACTACTACAGAGAATAGCATATACTTACCTTGTTTATTAGCTATACATATATAATGGATACTATATCTGGTATATTTTGTTCCAAGCCACCTCATATATTAGCTTGTTTTGTTGATAAGCTTTAATTACAGTAGAATCCACTGTTTATTGAAATGCAAGTGTACAATAATTTTTTACACTCACTCACACACACGTATATATATATATATATATATATATATAACACATATGCTTTCTTATATGTACAATATGCATATATAAATTAAGATTATAATATAAACAAAATGAAAAAAATATATGTAGTTAGCAGAGAGCCCATTTATGCATATACTTACTGGATATATGTTCATATTCACTCAACTAGTAAAAAAACTTACTTTCCATATCTTAATTATTTGAAATAAAATGATTAGTGAAGAGTAAACATGTTTTGAAAAATAGATTTAGTTATTTTGATTTATGAATTTTATTAAATTTCATAAAATTCTTAGCTTTTCATTAGAAATTTTTTTATGTGCATACATATCACAACAAAGTGAAAAATAAAATGTGTGCTTTCAATTTAATCCAAAGAAATAATGATCACAAATAGTAAAAAATAACTGTCACTATATTGTAAAATTTATTAAATTTACAAATTTTAATATTTTTATTTTCACTGCGAATTTCCTATGTATACTTATACATAATTGAGTGATGAAATTATCAATCATAGTGTGAACTATGCTGACTGCAAATGATTGGATAGTTGTTTTCGCATGATGTGATAACTGTCTGATATATGTATCTAATATTGTCCTTAATGCTTCATTCATTTCAGATATTAATTTGATATATATATACACTTATTTTAGCATATAATTCCTCAAATCTTTCATCAGTGTTTTATCTTCATTATGGAGTCTTGGTTTTGCAAATTGTAGAATATACAAAGGTTTGTTACAAAAATGAAATTAACATTTTACAGAATAAACTGTTATGACAATTATTCAATAGGTTTCAGCCTTTGTTTTGTTATTGTATGCTAAGTTTTTACTAAAAATTTACATATCATTTTCAACAATTATCAACCTCCCAAGTTTAATTCAATTTTTCAATCTGTAGCTTTTTTATATTTCACTTCATTCTAAGTTTTGAATGCACTGAGATTCAGTTTAAGGCTTCAACTATCTATATTTTATTATTTCTTTCAATAAAATGTCCAACCCAGATCTACTTCAAGCCTAAGAATGTGGTCTAAAGTCTTCTTATTGCTCTTCTTCAGTTAAGTGTCCATGTCTCAGATCTTCATGCAAAAACCGATAGAATTTGTTTATTAAAAATCTTACCTTGCAATATTTCCTTTCAATATTAAACAAGTATCTATTAATAGATTAATCAAGATATTTTATAATTGTTAACATCTTCTAATACATTATTATCAACTTTCATTTTTTCTTTTTACGAGGTCACTGAATTTTTTTTTTTAGGATTTACCTTTAATTTTTCTGGCTTGTTTTTATTTAAAAGCTTTTGTAATTTTCCCTGAAGCATTATTAGCAATAAAAAACAACAACAAACAATTAAATTATCTGATAGGTCTTCATCTTTTTAGAGTAGCACTACTGCATTCTTCCAATCATTTGGCATATCTTTACCATTAAAAGCACTTTCCTAATATGCTTCTTTTAAAATAATAATTCCATCATTTCCTGTTTATCTTCTTCATAATTTAAATATATATCTCTCCTCTTTATTTAACATATATGACATTTCAAATGATGCAATTTTTCTTGCTTTTTATTATAGAACTCTTCCACACACTATATATTACTTGTTTTACTAATATTGCTATCGTTTCATCTAACTGAGTAACATTTCTTTCAATAGCAAAATGTTATGTTCTTAAGAATTCTTTTCTCTTCTACAAGCTTTCCTTGCCAATTCACTATATTTAGTTATATTTTCATTAAATGTTTTTCTATTTTATAAGATTCTACATATTTGATTTTTAAAATATTTTAAAAATTTCTTCTTTTCTTTACCATTGGTGCTATATCAGTTGAGTTGATTTACGTATGAATTGTATTTTTAAATGATTTGCATATTCTAGCTTAAATTCATTTAATATTTCTGAATGTCATGAATATAGAAATTAATCATAAATTAGTGACATGTAAGATATATATATATTGTGCCATTACAATTTGGTCACTAGCCAAATTTATAGTAATGTGCATGTAGAAAAGGTAAACCAAAAATCATCATCACAATTTTATATAATCATAAAAGAAGCTGTAGGGCATCCAAGTTCAAACCCTTCCAGATCAAAATTTCAAAAGCTTTAAACAGAAAGAATGGGACAACAATTATATGCTTTATTTGTGTGTGTGTTGATAGAAAGGTAATACACACATTTAAACTATTTAATATTTAAATTTTCTTTAAAAAGCAAAGTTATAATCATACATATAGCAATTATTGTAAATTATTTATTTTTTTATATTTCCAATATTAAACATTTTAACTTTCTTTAAAACTAATACTTCTATTTCTTTTCTTTAATTATAAGTGGATTTAAAAGTTACAGACTTAATTAAATAATTTATAATTACTAAGTAGCAATCATATTATTTAAGGATAGTTTATAATATTAAAAATGAAGATTTACATTACATACAAAATTTTAATTTCTAAATATTAAAAAAAGGAAGTATTAAACCTTCAAATTATTTTTTTTACAATTTTTTTTTAAAAGAGAAATCTGTTTAATCAGATATATTTTGTAGTAATTTTTTTGTAAATATTCACTTTGAAACTTATAATGATCAGACTCTAAATTTTGAAATTTCTTATCTCAAGATCTATAGAAAGAACTAAAATTTGAAGTTTACTATGTTAAAAAGAAAAAAAACAAAGAAAGGAAATAAGAATTGAGTATTTTTTTTTAAAACAAAAGTCTAAAAAGGATTAAATTTTGTTGAAAAATAATTTAGTTGAAAATAAATTAGAGATCTAATTAAAACAAATTTGCCAAAAATACAAGTATTATTTATTTAATAGCTAAAATTATATAAAATGTTTTGAATTATTATTAAGATTATTGTATTGATTAGATTATTAAACTATAATATTGAATGAAAATATAAGAATTAGAAAAATTATATGTATATATTTGCACCATCTAAGGAAAATCACATAGGAAAAAAAGATGGTAAAATAATATTACACCTTTAATGACCAAATAAATAAGATTTTTTAATAGAAGGAAGAAAATTACCTGCTTCAAAGAAGATGAATTATACTGATAATATTAATATAACCAATTATTCAACAACTGATTTTAAACCAGAAATTTACAAAAAAAATTTATTTACCACAGACAGAAAAGAAAAAAATTAATATAATGATTTCAAATTATCCACTAAACAAATAACCTCAATAGATATCACATCAATAGTTATAACCTCAAGAAAGAGATTTTCCAAAAACGGAAGAATGCAGAAATATAAACCTATCAAGACAAGTTTGAACCCTTGGAAATTCGCACAAACAAAAGATCGAATATGACTTTATATCTATTTTTTTAGATATCTCTAATAAAATTTTCAATAAATTTTTTTTTAAAAATTTTAGATTGATAAAAAACTTATAAAATAATTTGTATAGATTTATTTTTTTATTTTAATTATAAAATTTTTTTTTTTTGTATTTTTTTAGTTTTAACTAAATATATTATTTTTTATATATTTATATGGGAACACACAAAAATAATATTTTTGTAATTAGAATAAAGGGATAGAATATGATATTTTGTTTAGATAGATTACTTGGAAGGAGGGGAAAAATAATTTAAAACTTTTTTCTAAAACTTGCTTTATTTTACTAAATTTTTTTAATTATTTAATTGATTTTAAAGAGAAGACAGATAATATTTTTTTCTGAAATACTTTTCATGGTCAATGTGACTCCAACTTAATACAAAAACATTTGAAGGGAAAGGGGGAAGAACTTAAAATTAATCTGAGGAGGTTATATAATCAATTATTATTATTATTCATGTCAATTTTATATTTATCTAGAAATTTTTATGTATATGTTAGAAATGTAGTAATAAATATTAGTTTGTTTTATTAAACGAGGGATATATTTCATTAAGTGTAGTCTTTGTTAGTGTGATTATTCATCATCATCAATGGTTGAATATTAGTTATTTAAGATATAAGTAAATAGCTAAAATTAAGCAATAATTAGAATTTCTTTATAAAATTTAGTTTTATGTTTAGGCTTAGTCCTAGAGCGTAGTTGAAACCCTTGTCATTATTGTTATTATTATCATCATCATCATCGTCATCAACGTTTAATTAAGGAGCGTTTAAATGTTTAACCAAAATAATATTGATTTTATAATATTTAGTGATTTCTTAGTATTATTATAACCACATCCCATCATCTATTCATGGAAGGAGAGGAATTGCCATCCTAAATTAGTTATATAAATCTGAGCTAGTGAACTTATAAAAATTGAAACACATTTGTTATGTTAAGATCTGAGAAAGATTTATGTTCAATGAACCCCGTGGTTTAAAGAGTTTTACTTTTCCTAACCTTGTGCTTATAGTGATAGCTCAAAAGCAAAACTCATTTTTATTAGAAAAAAGTACCAAAAGGGATTCAAACCGGACATGTAAAGGTATCAGATAAGGCTGATTCAGATAATCTAGGGGCCTGCTAGACCCACTTAGTTGTGAAAGCACTAACACAAACCAAGAAGAAAGGGATAAAACCCCGTATACCGGTATTTTATTGAATATAGGACTCCTCAGGCATAACCAACAAAAACGCTAAAATTTGCATAACTGAGTGTTAATTTGAAACGTTCTTTGAAATTTTTGTTATATATTGAAAACAAAAAAAAAAGACATCTTTTATGAAAGACAATGTATTTAAAATAGCTTTTAAATTAACATAACTTACATACCATTAAATGATTACTCCTACACTCAATCTTTCAAATACATTACAACCTTAATATTCAAAATTACCCCAAATCCAAAACTCAACCAAACTAGCCATGAAAATAAAATCTTCAATACAACCAATGATTTCACTGCTACAAGTAGACTTCTCAAGGGTAAAGAAGTTGGCTTGTAGCAGTGAAACCATTGGTTGTATTGAAGATTTTATTTTCTGGGCTAGTTTGGTTGAATTTGGGGAAGTTTTAATTATTTATTGATTAGTTTAACTTTATACTTTTAATGTTAACCTTAATATTGTATATATTATGAGAATTCAACCATTATAGTTTAATTGGATCATTTTAGTCATTTCATATTTACATTTTTCTTTAAAAAAAATTCATAATATATATATACTTTCTTTCTAATTAAATTTTGCACAACTACTTTCTTTTTTGTTTCAGTCTTCATATCCAAATTTATTTACAACACTTTCTTTTCTACCTTTAAATTTACTCACACCATTTTTATCTTTTAATCGCTTCTCAATCTTAGTACTAAAATCTACATTTTTAAAATATTGTCTGATTAAAAGCAGTCTGCACATCAAAATAAAAATTACTTCATCTTTTCGTCAAATGACAACCTATTGGAGTATAAATTTAATTATCTGCATTTGATATTTTTCACTATGTTGAATAACTAATCTTGCTATTCTATCTGACAAACTGGCACTTTCCATAATGTTGTTATTCCATTTTTATGTATGATTCTCACTCTTCTTGTGCTTCCAATATTTCTGCTTTTGGATGCAATTTTCCTTCACTTGAAAGTGATCTACCTTTGTAAACAGGTAAATAAAAGAACAGCATCAAATGGCAGTTTAGATTCATAACATGTATTTTCTTAGCACCTTTTGCCTTCAATTACCTAACCTGGCCTTGGCTGTTGACTTTACACCTTCCAGGATACAGGGGGCATACTTTATTTTTGTTTGAGATTGTTGTAAATATAAAAGAAAATTATTATACCCAAAAAGCATTCATCTTATCTTGACAAAAAGCCAAGTGATGTGTCAATAAAGAAATATCAATTCCTTGAGAAGATAAACTATGGTGTTTATTGGTGAGAAGCTCAGAGATAAAAGTCATTAAACTTATCGCACTGCCTGATGAGTGTTGGTAATTGACTCATTCATGTTCATTTACTAGATGAAAATAAAGATTGATAATCATAAATAAGAAGATAACAAGTATTTATGACAGATTAATAATACAGATAGAACATAATAAATGGAATTAATCATAAAATTAGATTGACTGAATGCTATTTGGCAAAAGTGATCATATTAAAAATCTAGGTGCAGTGCTCTCAGATCCAAGGCTCCTCACTGACGAAGGCCACAAGCCAGAAACTAGCCTGGGGATATTGGATGAGTAGGCACTAGATGGGGATTTCATGCACAAGCCTTCTGGCATCCATTGTTACTCTAGCTTGCTGTGTGTGGCAATATGTATAGTTTTGCCTCTTTAAACAACAGTTATACACAAGCATAAGAAGTGGTGGTCATGTGATGTTTATTGGTTTAAAAAATATGCCTATGTATTTGAAAAGAAAGATTCTTAAAATGTGTTTCAACAGTTTTAACTTATTCATCCGACACTTCAATACTTAATATTAAAGCAATCCAGAGATTTCAGATTTTTCATCGAAGAATGGATAAACATATTTTGGAAGTAATAAGAAAAATAAAGAGATTGAAATAGAGATGGTCTGGGTATATTGACAGTTGATGATTATTGGATAGTTAAAGTATTACATTGGATCCCATAAGAATGTAATGACTTAAAAAGAAACTATATACGGAATGAAGAGATTATAAAGCTGTGAAACAATTATGAAAATAATCTTATAAAACAAAAAAAATGGGATGAAGTATGATATTCAAAATTTAAAAAAGGCACAGAGAAATAAGAAAAACAAACAAAATCTTAATTATTTTTTT
This sequence comes from Epiperipatus broadwayi, assembly GCA_028023455.1. Classification (NCBI taxonomy): domain Eukaryota; kingdom Metazoa; phylum Onychophora; class Udeonychophora; order Euonychophora; family Peripatidae; genus Epiperipatus; species Epiperipatus broadwayi. Next base: position 2,923,472 of record JAQFVV010006243.1, read on the forward strand.
CTTTTCTGTTGGACAATATGCACTTATATCAAACGAATAGCTGTCTGCAAAAAAGGTTAAAAAACAGCATCACATGATGTCAAATAAACAGTTCAAAGAATCAGATTATGATGTATGCAGATATATTTGTAATTCATAAAACAGCCTGTGCAGTCATCATAACATTCTTCTTAAATTTTACATTATTTCTTTTTTTTAGGAGTTACAACTGACAGTTGTTTATGTATAGTAATACAGTTTAATATGCTATTAATATATTTTGTTTGACTGATTTGGTTAATAAGTTGTCGTTTCTCAAATCATAGTTTAACACAGTTTTATAATGATAAGATAAATAAATGATGAATGAGGACTGAAATGCAAGACACTAATTGTGCACCTTCTAATATATTACCAAATTAGAATAACTAAAGGAGATGAAATTTGAAATAAAAAATATGCCTATCTATTTGAAAAAGGTATATATTAAATGTGTTTCACCAGTTCTTACTTATGGATCTGAGATTTGAATACTTAACAAAAGTACAATATGGAAACTTCAGATCACTCAAAGAAACCTGGAGAAATGCATGTTAGGAGTAACAAGAAGAGATCAAAAACAAATTACATGAGTGAGAGAACAAATAGGTGTTACAGACATTATTGAAATAATTAAGAGACAGAAGTGGAGTTGGGCTAAACATATTTCTAGAAGAGATAATAACAGATTGACAGGTGAAATTTTAAACTGGATTCAAAAAGATTGTAAAAGACTTAGAAAAAAACACATGTGAGATGGATGGATAAAATAAGGTAAATGTGCCAGGATGATGTCAAGAAGAAAAGCTAGATATCACAAAAGATGGAATGAAGTTGGAGAAACCTTCACTGTCCAGTGGATTGATAATAGTTGAAACAAGATGAACCATTAATGTTTTTAATCAATACATCCATTCAACTCCACCATAATGGCTACTGAAAGATTGTTATATAGCGGAATTGGAGGGAAGCAGCAATAAAAACAAACTCCTGAAAATTATATAATTAATTTTCAATTCAAATGGGCATTATTACAACTAAAGAGTAAGACCTTACATAATAATATTTTAAATCCTATTTTAAGAATTATTAAAATCAAGCCTAATGTATTTTAATTGCACTATATGTTATAAAGAGGCACAGATGGTTAAATATGAAGCTTTGGTAATTATTTAATAAAAATTATATTTTTTGATGAGTGACAAAATTATAGAAAGTACATGTTGAATAATAATAATTAGACTTAGATCTTTGATTAAAAAAAGATGTGGTACTTGTGAATCTTCAGGACTACCAAGATGGCAGTCTGTATTTTTGATAAAATTTGATAAGTATACAGTTTCAAGGGCTTACCAAAATGGCAGCCCATATTTCTTGATAAATCTCATTAACAATCTTCCATCATTTACAAATTTAATATTAAATTTTGAAAAAAAAAAAAAGGGATAAATTTAATTAACAATTTTTATTTCAATTTTTTTTTTTACTTCCCCCCAAAACGTTTACAAAAGTAATGTTAAATTTTTTAAAAAGGAAAAAATTCTGAAATTTCATTAACAATATTTATTTCAATTGTTTTTTACTTGCCCCCAAAACATTTAAAAAATGAGTAGAGGGCTTACAATCTCCTGAATCTGTATTACATTTAATAAATAAAGTAATAAATTCCAATAAATTTAATTGACAATCTTCATTTCAATTTTTTTATTATTTACATTTACAAAAAATGAATAAAAAAATATATAAAAATACAATATTTACAGTTTACTCATGTCTACAATCTCCTGAAGATTCTTAGTTATATTTATAAAAAAATGAACTAAATAATAATAATATAAATACAATATTTACAGTTTAGTCATATCCTCAATGGTGTGCAATCTGTTATGGCTTCCAAAATTGCTACAAATGTTTTGAGGGCCTATAATTTCCCAAAGATCTTAATTGTTAAATTAAAAACAAATAATGGAAAGTTTCAAAAAAAGTAATATATTCTAATAAATTTCATTAAGAATATTTATTTCATTTTTTTTTTTTACTTATTTTACAAAGTGGAAGTAAGTGATGAGAAGACACTCTTGACATTGTTGTAACTTTCAGTTCAATGTATTTCTTTTTGGTATTTTTTTGTAAATTGTGAAAATGATCAAAATTTGGAATCTTCGTCTCACAGAACAGGTTGCAGTGAAGTATTTCAAAAGGGTAGTAAAAAAAACATAGGAACTATGTGATAACATCTGGATTACTATTTAGTAGAATTTATGTGATGTCAACAGCAACACATGACTTATTTGTAGCAATTTTGGAAGCGATTAGGGATTTCATGCCATTGACATGAATAAAATGTAAATATTGTGTATATATATGAAACTAACATATCTTAAGGAGATTGTAGGCCCTTCACTCATTTTTTTGTAAATGTAACTAACCCAACTCAGGGAGATTATAGGTCCTCCACTCATTTTTTTTGTAAATGTAATTAATATATTTTTGGGAGATTGTAGGTCTTTCACTCATTTTTTACAGAAAGTAAATTTTAAAAAAATTGAAATAAAGATTGTCAATTACATTTATTAGAATGTATTACTTTATGTTTAATTTAATGAAATTTATTCATTTTTTTTTTTAAATTTAACATTAATTTTGTAAATGTCAGAAGATTTTTAATGAAATGTTCAAAAATATGGGCTGCCACCTTAGTAAGCCCTCGAAACTGTATATTTATCAATTTTTATCAAAAATATGGACTGTCATCTTAGTAGTCCTGAAAACTCACAAGTATCAAAAATTTTTATTTTAAACAATGATTTTTATTCTATACAGTTAAAAAATATAATTACGATGTTAGGATTTTTACATGACAATACTGATAATCATATTTCTATTTAAAGTATGCAACACAACCTTGCATCATCAACCCATACAAGCTTCATAAGTTACATATGATCTTAAAGCATAAATTTAAGATTATATACTAAACTTAACTAAGCAGACAAACATTTATATTATTAAAAATAAAAAATGTTACTGGTAACATGTGGTCCCCTTTATAAGCAGAAACAATTCTATTGGAAAATGTTTTTTTATAACAGATAGTAAATCTGCCTGCCAGATCTATGCCTATGCTTTGAGCCTAGACTGAGAATATATTGGAAAAAATATTCATAATTTAAATAATCATATGGCTTTTTTTACTTCAGGTGGACATTCCAGTTAATCCCGCTAGCCATCCAAGTATTAGTCAGTAAATAGGTAAAACAAAAGTGAATCCTGAGATGCTTCGGAGAAGATCTTGTTTAAAAGTTTTATATCTTTAAATTACACATAAAACATGGAAAATTAAATAACCAATGATGCATCATTATTGATTATGTACTTCCAACATTTTATGTACAAATAAATTGGTCTAATATTTGAATAGTCATTTCCTTTTTTTGTGACTGTTGTTGCATAAGAAAAATGAAGGTCACAAAATTTTCTGAAAATTTTACAAGTAATTTTAAATGTAATAAAACCAAAATAAAAGTCAATTCATAGCACAAAATTATTTTGAAATTGGCTCCATGGCATGGAAACTCTGGAACTCAAAATCCATGGATTAGTGGCTTCAGATGTCAGTTTTGAGCTCAACCTTTTTATAAAATGTTGAGTAATAAACCACTCAATTACTTTTAAATTTGTTTAGATTAATTTAAAGTGTCAGTAAAAGATCTATACAATAAAATATCAGTATTTTATTTTTTAATTATTAATAATAACATCAAAAACTAGTCGTATTTTATTTAATTATTAAACAAGTTATTATTATTTTTTTTTTGTACTTGTGAGTTTTCAAGTAAACCAAGACGGCAGCCCATATTTTTGATAAATGTATAGTTTCGAGAGCCTATAATTTACTAAAGATATATTAGTTGTTAAATTAAAACAGAATTGCTAAAGCAATTGTTAAATTTTTTTTAAAAAAAGAATAAATTTCATTAAGAAGCTTTATTTCAATTTTTTTTTAAACTTACATTATAACGCCGGAAGCAACAATATGCTCTTAATATTGTCATACTTTGGTTCAGTCAGTGGTTTTTTGGTAAATTATCATAATGACAAAAAATTGGGATATTCCTATCAGAGAACATTATGCAGTGGATTAATTCCAAAGATCCTGCCCTCCTGAAAAGTGTGTGTTAATAGTCATTATATGATTGCACATCATCAACATGAATAAAGTGTAAATATTGTATTGATATATATTTTTAATTTTTCTGATAAGTTAATCCAAAAAAAAAAAAAGGAAAATAAACTATAAAGACGGTAATTAATTTTTCCACAAAATTTCTTTTTTTAAAATAACAGTAATAAAAAATAAAATATAAATATGAACCATGTTTCCTAGCAGGAATTGTTTTGTAAATATTTTTTGGGGAATCCCAAAACTGTAGATTTATCAAAAATACAAGCTGCCATCTTGGTTTACATGAAACCTTTTTTTGTTTAAAAATCATATATAAACTAATTAATTCACATAATAACAAGCAAAGCTTATTAAACCAATAAAATATCCATAATCTGTTATCAAGGCAGCCTCTGTAGATAAATTAAATAAAATAATCAATCTAAATAAGATTGAAATAAACAACTAATGATAATTATATTTTAATAGTTATCAAACAAAGTCTCATTTCCATTGAGACCTTCTCAAGATATGTAATTATTCAAATCACATGTCCAACTAATTATATACACTCCATTTGCTGGATATTATTCACATTAAATTGTACTTTAAATCATATGCTCATACATTATTAATAAATATTAAGATGTAATTATCGGTAGATATTTATTTCAATCTTATTTAGATTCCATTATTTAATTTTTATATATGTTACATTGTCAATAAATACATTATATTGGATATTTGACCATTATAGTATTGCTGTAGTTAAAAATGAATTTCTATAACTATGGATATTGCCTTGACAATGGATTGTGGATTGTTTATTAAGCTTTGGCTATTATCATGTGAATATCAATTTATGGTATATACTAATTAATGTAAATAATAGATTTGCATAATTATTTAAATCATTCCATGATGATAATGAAATTTTAATTTAGTATTTTTATCAATTTATTTATCTTAAAATATTTGTTATCTTCCATTAAAAATAGGGTGGTCTGAGTTTCCATGTTGGTGGAAGATTATAAAAAAATAAAGTTGCAATAAGAAGTGTAACCATAAAAATTTGAAAATACTTGAATTTGTTTCACTATAGGCAAATATTAGTAAAGAAAGTGTTGTCTATTTGTGTGTTATTACTAACAAGTTGTTTGTATTTGGGAAGGTTAAATAAATTTTACAATTTTCAATACATTCTGCATTAACTCATTGATGATGAAAATAGTCCAATATATCACATCTAAAAGATTTAAAATTTCATATTTAAAATGAATTAGGAAATCTATGTTTAAAAGCATCCCTATTCAGGGTGTGTGTGTCACATTGACAATTTGTAATATTATTTCTGTGGATATAAACTTTGTTTAACTTAGATATAGGCTCAAATAGTGCACAAGAAATTCACATCATCCATTATATATTAATTAAATATGTATTGCAAAGTAATCATATTTAAAATGTAAAGATTCTGCCCACAAATAGAATGCATACATCATACCATACTATCTTCATTCCATTCCACATTTCATAATTTCATTTATTTTTTAAAAAACCAAAATGAACAAACAAAAAAAAATTTATTTACCCATTTAAAAATATGTTTTTCCCTCCTTTATACCTTATATCTCTTAAAGATCAGCCTTTTCAAGCTATTGTGCATGCGCTTTTTTGCGAGTGTTAATAAATGAATACTTTCATTCCCAACACAAGATATAGTATTTATGAAAGAATAAAATGAATCCACTTATTCTTTCCAACCCAAATGCTTATATATGGGTAAATCTTAAGTACTGGAAATGAAAGCGTGAAAATATACCACTCACTTTAAATTACTGTTTACGATGTCTGAATGAATGACCTTGACGAAATTATCTAGAATTTACTTAACGTCACTGTCAAATGAAACTTAACATATGTAAATAAGCATTTATTTTTATAGCGCTATTTTTTTATAAATTGTAATACATTAAAGATCAGCCTTTTCAAGCTATTGTGCATGCGCTTTTTTGCGAGTGTTAATAAATGAATACTTTCATTCCCAACACAAGATATAGTATTTATGAAAGAATAAAATGAATCCACTTATTCTTTCCAACCCAAATGCTTATACATGGGCAAATATTAAGTACTGGAAATGAAAGCATGAGGATAGACCACTCACTTTAAATTACTGTTTACAATGTCTGAATGAATGACATCGATGAAATTATCTAGAATTTACTAAATGTCACTCTCAAATGAAACTTAAACATATGTAAATAAGCATTTATTTTTATAGCGCTATGTTTTTTATAAATTGTAATACATTAAAGATCAGCCTTTTCAAGCAATTGGAAAGAATAAGTGGATTCATTTTATTCTTTCATAAATACTATATCTTGTGTTGGGAATGAAAGTATTCATTTATTATTAACACTCACAAAAAAGCGCATGCACAATAGCTTGAAAAGGCCGATCTTTAATGTATTACAATTTATAAAAAACATAGCGCTATAAAAATAAATGCTTATTTACTTATATCTCTTAGTAATATGTAAATAAAATACTTATATAAGAGTTCTATGTTCAAATTAGCATCTATGTTAATATAAAAAAATGATAGAACATTTTACGTCTGTTATGCATCTTAATGATATGAAAGACTCATTCAAGTTTTCATACGACTCCAAACTATCACTGACCATAATCATAGTACCATATTACCTAGTTACTGAACCTATTAGGACATATTTTAGAAATAATATTCATAATGATTAATTTTGTCCATGTAAATTTTTTTTTTTTTTAAAATTATCATTATATTTCATTAAAAAATACAAAACAATACGATTTTTTTTTATATTCTTTTTCCAAATTTAATATTTTAAAGTACAAATATTAGTTAATAATTTATAACAGCAGTACTTTTAAAACAAATAACTATTAAAATATTTAATAATTTAAATAATTATAGGTAAAATTAAAAAAAAACCGGAAATAATCCTTCGAACAATTTTTTAAAACTTTTTTTTTTTTTGTAAATGTCTATTGGATTTCCTGTCCTACTTTCTTAAGTGAATGAATTTTATGATCGGCAGGATTTGGCGCGGATTCGTAACTGCATAGAGCTATTTCTTGACGTCGAACCTAAACCAAAACAGTAAAAAATAAACTAATATTAAAACAGATATATTAAGAGAAAGACATGAAATACATACATACATATATATACACTTTTTCAACAAAATAATGAGAATTCCTGTGATACTTTTTATTAATGCAATAATTTAAGCAACGTCTGGAGAAATGTTCAAACATTCATCTTAAAGAAAAACCTCAGTTCTTTCTAAAAAGGTCTGGTAAAGATACTGACTTTTTACAGAAGTAATATTGAAATTAAATTGAGAGACTGCAAACCTCTCGCGCTCATTACTATCTAATAGCCAATCAGATTGTAAATACAAGACAGAGAATTTAACAAGAAAAGGGCGGTCCACCCTATTCTTTACTTGTCTTTCTATATATCCAAGCCAGTCTAAAGTATTTAGATCTGAAAGCATGAATATTAAATATCTTCACACTTAACTCACTGAGTTTTAAATTACCAACATACAGCGTGAAATCCTAAAATTTACTACGCAGTAGTTTTTAGATGTTATAACTTGCAGTAACGTATGTAAATAATATTTATTTTATAAAGCACAAATACTATTGAAATTAAATTGAGAGACTGAAAATGCAACACCATTACAATATATCTTAAATCATGAGAATTCGATCACCATGTTTTGTAAATAGATGAAACAAAATGTGACTGAAATGCAAAGTTTCCAAAAAAGTGATGCAAAATATAAGAAATTATTTGTTAGATCATTCGTCTAATTTTTACTCTTGTCAATCTATTAAAAAAACAAAAATCGATAGTCTTAAATGATAATCATTTATAAATCTTCAGCTTTAGAATTTAATACTGTATAATTTTGGTAAAATTGGAATACACAGATGTAGTGTGATTTGCAACACTTTAGTTATATTAATAACTTTTATTAGCCATTCATTAGACTAAAGATTATCCACTGAATGAATAATATTTCTGTAGTGCGATTTTCATTACACCACACTCACACATGGCTTGGTTTCTAACCACTTTTAACACCTTGTGGAACATATGATCAAAGACCTATGATCCCCAAGATGTACATTTTATACTGAAGGAGCACTCATCAGTTAGTGCACTTTTTGTAATCTGAGCCAACTGATGAATGCTGGTTCAGCATAAAAGGTGTATCTCGGTGATCATATACCTTTTTCACATGCCTCTGTGATCTGGACCAACTGATGAGTGCTGATTCACCATAAAATGTGCATCTTGAGGATTATACATCTTTCCCCCATGTGTTTGATGATATGTTTATGATTACATCCCTCCACAAGATCTTATAGTAGATAGAAACCAGTCCTTACCTTATATGACAATGGTGTAATGAAAATTACTTTACTGAAATATTATTTACTTTAGTCATATTGTTTGATTAAAAGTTTGTGATAATAGTATTGTAATTATATGTTAGACTACTTCCATATATTTTTTTAAAAAAAATTCAAACTTTGTTTAAACTTTTCAAATACATTCAGATGTATAGCACACAGATTAGTATATAACACAACATTTGGAATGGTATTATTCTCCTTTCTTCTTCAGGTGTTACTGGCTTAATCAGTGACAGCACAAGCAAGAAATTAAACCAGGGACTTAAAGAAAAGAGAATAATAATGCCACTCAAAAATCTAATCTGTGCACTATTACTGAATGTATTTGAAAAGTTCAAATAAAGTGTGAATTTTTCAAATACAACATTAAACAATTATTACAGATAATGGAAATAGTCTGATATATAATTACAATGGTAGTTTTACATTTGTTTTGCTTTGCTTTATTGTTTTTGCAATGATTACCAACTCTCTATAAATATTGATTTCCAATCATTGTACTTTAATAACTGCAAATATCAAACTCGTCTAATCAGTTATCACCAATTTGAGCCCTTTTAAATTCAGACCAAACGCTTCTTTCCCTGAGCCCATGAAACTGTTGTAAACATTTTGTCACATTTGTCTCACAGCTAGTTTCTCATCAAAAGGTTCTAATGGCAAAAGAAAAAAAAGTTATTTGATATCAAAAAAAATATGATGAGAATATGACAAACTATATAAACACACACAACAGCTCTCTGCAAAAGAACAGTGTGAGTTTAAAAGTCATTTCTCAAAAGATTAGCCAATTATTGAGTGTTGAGAGTTTAATAATTTTCAAATCCATATAGTTGCATACCCATTTACTGACCAATTTCAGATGATGAGATGGGTTGAGTGGAGGAGATATGTCTAAAAGAAAAATCTTAAAACTGATTAAAATACTTCAATTTTATACCTGATCTGAATTTAAAATAATTCAAAGTAATTTTCCTATTTATATAATGTCATGCTTTTAAAATGATTATCTGAATTTTTATGACGATGGCATTTCATTTGTAGCTATGTACTGCAATATTTTTATAATCTACTTAAAAATTATGGAATGTTATTTTAAGAAAAATTGAAACTATATTTTCTAAATACATTCCGCTCTTTGTAGAAAGTTGACATTCACTGAAATCGTTTAGATTATAAAAATGATAAAACTGTACTAAACATATAAAGAGAATGAGCTTTTTAAAATAAAGACAATTTTTAGAGCATTTTATTTGCTTATGTCTTTCAAAAACTCACTCTCTTTAGCTGGTCATTATATTCCTGTCTTTAATCCAGATATGTTTTTATAAAACTTTCGGAGACTTATTAGAAATTCATCTTATATAATTATTCTGATATTTGGGGAGAATAGCCTAATTGGATAAAGCATCACTTTATAATTTAGTATTCTCAAATCTAATAATTCTAGTTTAATTCCAAACCAGTATTATCCTTAAAAAAGAGAAGAATACTACTACTTAAAACATGGTATTTCATTAGTAACCTGCGTGTTATTACTGACAGTTGAGCATATTTTAAAAGGTATAAATAAAGTTTAACCAATTCAACTCAAGACTACAGAAATAAATTAAAATATAATTGCAAATAGTTTTAATATATTTAAAATAAATATAATTATTAATTTAATTTATTTGCACATAGAAAAACATTCACACGTTCACATTTATTCTAAATTAATTACATAATATAAAAAAGATTACGATAGAAAGAAAAAAAAAACATTTTCAGCCTATAAACACTACTTAAAAGTACTAACCTACACTATTTATTTAATTATATATAGATGAAATAAAAATAAACATATTAAGATTAAATAACTTTTATGGAAATAAAACTAATTTGAATCAACTAGCTTTTGATTAATAACTCTGGAATAATGATGAAGTAAGAATTTAACATAAATGTTATAAATCTATTATATCTAAGGAGAAGATTATTTTTTAAATAGTGGATATCATAAAGGAATAATTCTAAAGAATTTTCAAAGAATTTTTAGGAAAGAGTCAAGCATTGTTAGCCGAGAGGTCAGCGCAGCCGATTGCAGACGGTTGTTGCGGGTTCGCCTCCCCGCAGATGCTATGACATATGAAAAAAAAAGTAATAAATAAATATAAAAACTAAGCACTGAATGTATGTATATAAGTGTGTGTGGGAAGATGATGATCTGGATATATATCTTATAAGTTATTGCAAAAAAAATCACAAAAAAAAAGAAGAATTATACATAAGACCTTTAAGTTAATAGATATTAATATATTTGAGATAATATATAGTATTTAAAAGAAATACATATTGTAAAATAACAAATGTATGGGATATATCTGGATAAATAGCAATCATCATCATCCCCACTGAATCATCATCATCAAGTATAAAAATAATGTGACAGAATCAGCACAGAACTATTGTAAATAATAAATCATAAGTTATAAACCTACATCATTAGCAGTAAACATGGATAAGTAAATAAAGTCATCTTTGTAACTGTATTTAAAAGGGATTCAATATTAAAATATAGGCTAATTATCTAGCCAATGCCAAACTTAAAGCAATTATCTGCATGTATATCCTTCAGTGGTAAAGTATTTTGATAATAAAAAGTGCTGGGATTTTGATATATGCTGATCATCATCAATGCTCTGTCTATGTGATACCCTGACTATATGGGCTATTTATAAACTGATTTGTATTAGTAAAGTGCAGTGAATGGATTTTAAAGGTGATATTTATCTTTGCTCCATCCACATGGATGTCCAATATAAGCAAATACTTCAATATATATATATATATATATATATATATATATATATATATATATATATATGATATATATATATATATATATATATATATATATATATAATGTATTACTGCTCATGAACTAATTTAGAATCACAAGAATCCTAGAAACTATGAATATGAAAAAGTGAAAAAAATATACACACATATGCTTAATCTATTTTGGTTAAATAGTTTTAATGGGATAAGCTGCAAATCCCTTAGAGCACAATGCTAAGATGAAATCAGTCACACACATGCCAATTCATAGACAGATAACTGAAAGAATAAAGACATCAATTCAAAAAAAATAATTTCAGAAACTGTTTTTTAGGAATTATTTAATAAAGTTTACTAATAAATAATAAATAAGAAAATTTAAAAAAATATAATGATGCAATGGAAATTGACCACATATCCTTTACAAGAGTTATATTTTCATATAGTAAATAAGATTACTTCCTGTTGATTTCTTTTAATTAATTAATATTTCCTTTAACTTTACAAGTGGTTGAACCGAATTATTTCGTCTTTTGGCTAATTCACCCCCTAGTGAATTTTTCGTATTATATATTAAAATGTGCGTAAAATGGTATATTTTAATATAATAACTTTTTTTCAAAAAATTGTGTGCAAAAAAGCAGGAAATTCAAAATTCCTGCTTTTAAAATACACATAAGCTCCACCTTGACATTTTCAGCCATTGTCTGTTGCCAAGGCTGTAAAATGTTCGGCATTTTATGACATTGTAGTTTCCAATGATGCAAAAACATGTTTATTTATGAATTTATTATGCTTTTAGACATTTTTTAAAAATGATTTGCACTATATTTATTAGATATCAAGAAATAAAAATTATTAATAACTTATTTTGACTTGAAATACTTTATTTTCAAAAATATAATATTATATTAGCACCTAACATAAATATGGCTTGAAGCAAATTAGAAAAGTAACTTTGATGTAAACAATCTACTTTATATTTATGATAATTTCCGATTTTTTCTTCACTATCATGAATTTGAACCTGCAAATGCTAGGATAATTGCAACTGAAAAAAGTGACATCAAAAGGAAGGTGAAAGAAGCATGGTATATATCAAGAGATATGAAAGCAATAAACAGGAGAGACACATGCTTTTCCATTTCAAAGAGATGGACAATATAAATAAGCTTGCATAGATTTGCATAAATTACTACGTTTAAAGGCTATGAATATGAGTGTAAGCTCTGAAAGCGCTTAGCCTTAAGAAATATTAATATAATCGTTGAATTTAATTTCACTATATACGTTAAGCGTATTTAATATTTATATTTATGAGTAAGAAAATAACAAGAAAATATTGCAATTTTGCAATAAATATTCAAAAAATGTAAACTTTTAAAGCATAATTCATTGGATATAAGGAAAATAAATATTTATTTGTTTCAATGTTTAAAAATAATAAGAATTAAAAAATATTTTGTTGATTTTATAAACTGAAAATAATCTTTCTAGAAACGATAACATGTAAAGTCTTTGTTTAATTGTGATCTCATTTTTTTAATATTTACAGAAACAAAATGTGAACATTTAAAATTTATTTCAGTAGTAAACAAAAATATCTATCAAATGAAGTGAAATTTATTATTTTCTGAAAAGTAATAATCATTTTATCATATATTTTATGTTGATGTGTGAGACAAAAATGTCAGAAAATGCTGAAATATGAGAGGCGTTATGCTGCATTTCAAATGGTTAACTAAGTTATTTCCTTTTTTTAATAATAAAATCTGAAAAGACCATATTACACAATAAAATAAAAATTTAAGATTAACAAAAGTTTTCTTTTCCATGTCTTTTGAAAAGAGAAAGGTCCAATACCACTTTGAAATACATACACACACACACAAAACTTTAAAATTAACAACTAAAAAAATAGAATTCATTCTTGTCAATTATTATTAATATTATAGAATTAAGATTTACAAATAAAAGTGTATAAATAAAGATATGTAATTGAAGATGTGCACAGGTGTCCAGTTTAATAATTTTTCATAGAACTTTCCATTTTGAAGGTCAGTCTATCAATTATTTATCCTCTGGTTAGTTTTTTCTTCTTATAAGTCCCATTTTACAGTACAGTGACTTTCAACTCAGATTAACCCAGGCTGAGAGTTTCTTCCTTTTGGATGGCCACACAAACTTTATTTAAAATGTTTTCCAGATGTATTTTCCTCCATACATTGTATTTGGTTAAACAGGTTACATAGTTGATTTGATGATGCTCAGCTTTTAGCTAATGTTTAGCACATGGGTATTAGAAATTTCATTTCAAAATTAATAATAAGGCCAGTCTAACTCTAGACTACAAATTTAACTTCTCACTGGTCTCTCAAGAGCTGAACTACTCCTATTTTTGTTTACATCTCAACAGCTGGACTGAGATCTCCATTATTTTACCTTTTTAAAACAATTTTGATATCCATCCAATTAATACTACCTCAGAAATAACAGCATTAAGTCCTGATCAATTAATTTTTTTTTTATAAAAAGATTTTTTTTAAATTGTAATTTTACTGTTATTATTAGAAAAATATCTTTTTGTTATTTTTACTTTCTTAATTAATTGAAACAAATAGCATTTTATTTATACTTTTATTTGAAAAACTTATTACATCTTTCATTTTTTATAGAAAGATAAAGAAAAAATCCCTCTTAATACCTTAATTGTTCTTCTTTTAAAAATTAATCAAATTATTTAAAGATTTTATTTACTTATTTCTCTTTTCTTTTTTTATACTTATAAACTAATAGATAAATAAAATTACGAAGAGGAAGAGAGAAACATATTATTTATTTTAATATACTTTTTATTTATCTTTAATAATTACCCTCAATGAACATTAAATAAATATTAATATTATTATTTAAAATGTTTTGGATTTTTCCATATGATCATTTGGTGAATGGCACTCTTTTAATAAGTTTAATAATTGTTATTCTGGAAGGAGGAAATAATTCTTCTCAATATATATATATATATATGATGAGAGTAAAAATTTGGTTGAGTACCATACAATAGTAAAAATCTCACAGAAACTCATGTCTCTGTCAACTTAAAAAATGAGTCCCACTTTGCTTGAAGTCTCAAAAAAAGTGAGACTGATTTTGTTTGACTGACAGTTAGTCACATAAATTTCTGTGAGATTTTTTAATGGTTTGTATAGCCAGCAAAGAAATTTTCATTTTCAACCCATTTACAAAATATTTCACACTGGATATTTCTTACTATCATATGTATATATAGAGAGAAGTCTGTACACAATAGTTTTAAAAAGAATAATAATAATAATATATTCCTATATCAATATGTATATACATTATTTTTAAAAAATTAGAAGATTTTAATTTAGTTAATTTTATATCAAGTTCTTTCTTTTCTTTTTTTTTTTTTAAAAAAAAAAGATGGTGGATTATATATATTTTAACACTTGCATAAATCTAAATATATGCATGGAATAACCAGATACTGACTTGTTAATATTTGGCAATCTAGATAAATATTTAAAAAGTTTAAATTTATAAAGTCTACTATTTTACAATTGAATATAGTTAAAAGAAAATACAAATCATTTCAATAAGTAATGTAAAAACATTAATTCTAACAGTAATAATATGGATATATTATTTAATTAATTACATGTTAAAACAAAAGTAAATTATTGGATATCTATTTCTTAATTAATTATAAATTATTTAGAATTAAAATTCTTAAGAAATTATCTGATTTATATCATTAAGAAAGGTCAATGTCCATTACAAAGGATACATCATTACAAGAAAAAAAAGTGATAGAGAGGTTAACATGCATCTGAATATTTAAAAGATGACGTTCACGTGTGATTTTTAATTGCTACCTAAAAAATACTTTCACTTTCTCATTAATTCTCTGAACAAGTTAGCAACATTTGGGGAAAGAGGCATTAAAGAATAGTTGCCCAGCTATAGTTTTCAATATTAACTATTTAACCATTACTAGCACTGCTATAAGTAGTTTAACACAATGATAGAGTGAAAAACTCAGACTCTAAGGGTATGTGGATTGATTTTAGCTCAAATGGTCATTTCAGAGTTATCTGCCCCAATGTACAAAGATTGGTATCTTAATAATAAAAGCTGGATTCTGGAAGTCTGGCAGACTATCATACTGTTGAATGAATCATTATTTAGACTTTTGCCAATCAATTAAATGGTCTTCCACCTATAAAACTATCATAATTTAAACAACTATATTATAATATTATCAGGTACAAGGTTAATGTCTCTATAGGGACATAACAGCAGTCATGTAACCATTTTAGAAGGCCAGGTTAATTCCATTGTGCAACAGACAATCTAGTCCTCTTTCAAAATGTCAGTGTTCCAATTCATGTGTACTTAAATAATTTGAAAAACATAGTAGTGATGTTAGATTTTACATGTCTCTTCTCCAATCACTTGATTTAAAGATTGTGCATATGTGGATCAATGTAATACAATAAATAAAAGATTAATATTCTGTACAATCATCACTCAAAGAATTTAGAGTTTTACTTCAGGATGAATAACTTAAAATTAATCTCCACCCTCTATAATCTAATCTAATCCTACAAGAGATGCAATTAACAGTACTACACTGTACTACAAAGACATCATAGGTGCTTCTGTTAATTTGTCCAGAATCTGTGAGAGGTGATTAAGTATAAGCACATCTATTTTCTTAATTAACATCTGTTATTGTGCTCTTCTATTAATTATTATTTTAAACTGTTACTCATTTTAAAACGTTACCATGGATAATAAAAAACTTTAATTGTCTATTTACGCTCATGCACAGACAGATATGGGACAAATCTACGGATGTATAAAAAAGTTTAATTTTTAAAAATGGCAAATAGAACACATTGTTTTAATCCTCTTGACTTTTAATAGAGGGAGAAACTTCAAATATTAATTCAGTTATGGAAGCTAATGTTATATTAAAGCATTCAGTGATTCACTATTTTAAAACAGATAATAAAAAAAAAAAGTTTGATGAAATCTGTCTGCAAAGAAGCTGAAGATTTGTGGTTAATATAAAGAGTAAACATCAACGAACAACAACAGTTCTGCTGGGATTAAATATATGTAAACAACAAATGCCATAGAAAATTTTATGTTTTAAATTCCTTTCATGCATATAAATTAAAAAAGGAGAAAAAAAAAAAATCACGAAATCAGTATTATCAAATCAACAACTTAAACACGTGTGCAATATATAAATAAATATTTAGCAATATTTTTTTTTTCAATATTAACTTCAAATCTTTAAAAAAAAAAAAATCGAAAAAGATGACAAAGTGAACATACTAAATTTAAAAGAAGCGATTTCATATGTAAAACCATAATGAAAATCTACAAGTTTAGACTGGTAAAGAAAATGTTATCTTCCAAACACCTAATTATTATTAAAAATGAAATATTTACTGGATAATAACAGCAGATAAAAATATAAAAATTACGTTGATGCGTAAATAAGAATGAAATAGATGTGGTTTAATGCCATTTATTACCACAGGTACATAATGCAAAGGTAAAAGAGGCACACTCTAGAGTTCAAATTTCATGGATTGGGTTCCAGCTCTATCATTACTGGTGCATAGACTTTTTACAAACATCCAAGAAATAAACCATTTGATATTTTTTTTGGTCTTGGCATTTGTGCAAGGTAGAATGGCAGAATCCGGAAGTGGAAGGAGTTTGACAATGGTAAATGAAAATGTAACAATTTACTCTAGATAAATAATTTGCATATAATAGAGATATATAGTAGAGATAGTGACCTGGCCATCTGATGAGTGCTGGTTCAGCATGAAATGCATCTTGGGGATCATTTGTCGTTTATTATATCTTTATTTATGTGAATTTGAAAAGAATGGGGATGTGTGGAGATGTTTATTATATCCATGAATTGCTACTTCAGCTTTGTTACTTCTGGTGCTCAATTTTTTACCCCCCCCCCAAGCAATAAACCCATTTGATTATGTATATTTTTTATGTCACCGAATTTGCAGTGATAGTTTTAACAAACAGAACATGATCATACAGTTATAACTTTAAAATAACTACCATGTCAAAAAAATATTCATCAGCATCTGTATCAATACTGTAGGTATACTTTCCTTATTTAAATATCTATCTTACTTTATAACATATGTCTAAAATCATGTAAGAACTATTACTAAATTAAAGACTCCTTTCTAATATACTTTCATCTGTTTTTTGGGGAGAAAGATACATTAAATATATAAAAATAAATAAATTAATGCTATGTATGTTTGTATATAATAGAATTTATATAATTAATTATATATATAGATATAGATGTAATTAATTCTTAAAATCAAAGCTCAATATTTTATATTTACTGCTTGATCATCACATAACATTCCAAGCAATTAAACATTTATTAAATAATACAGATGCTCTTAGTGTAATAATGGTAAATGCATTTTAATCAATAAATTCTATAGATATGATTGGAAATTATTTGGTCTTGTAACTACTCAAATTCTTTAATAAAAATAGTTTTGACTAGATTTTCCTATCTAATTATATGATAGTAGTTGTAATTAATAATTTGTAAAGTGCATACTCATTACATAAGTAATATATATTAAGGTAATATATCTTAAGACTATGTGCCTAAAATGTGACAGTAGGGACCTCTACAAATCTAACACAAGATGAACGACTTTAAAAGGCTGCTCTTGTCTTTTAAAGTTGTTAATCTTGTGTTTAGATTTGTAGAGGTCCCTACTGTCACATTTTAGGCACATAGACTTAAGGTTATAGCCTTGATAGTAGTTTTATAAAAGGAATAAAAAATTGGTTTGTCAAGCGTTGTTAGCCAAGAGGTCAGTGCAGCCGCCTTGCAAGCAAGCAGTTGGTTGCAGACGGTTTCACATCTCAGAAGATGCTATGACATATGAAAAAAAGAAAAAAAAATGGTGTTCTGACATGATTCAAATATTTTCCTCAGATTTAAGATCAATTTAGTTTTAGAGCATTTTAAGTTGCAAGAATATTTTCAAATTAACATTGGTTGAAACTTTTTTTCTTATGATAGTTTTTCTCAAATAGCATTTAATCTATTTAATTTCTTCATAGTACTGAGCCTTTTAAATTCTCAACAGCCTTTCTTGTAATCTGAAATCATATTGGATAGTTTTTGTCAGACTACATGATTGGTTAAAACTGATAATATACTTTTATTAATTTATAAAGTACAAAATAGCTAGTATATTTGATCTTCTTAAACTATCATGACTTTTTGCATCTCCACTTTTCATAAAGATAAATTGGTAAAAGCCTGAAATCCAGGCATGGCCACTTGGGGCATTGTTTACGTGTCAAACACATAAAAATGCCGATTCGGCGGCCACGGCCTTACAGGCTAATACAACATTTATGTATTGTATTAACCCATTGAGCTAGGCCACTTTTACATGACATCGCACAAAAATATTATGGCCTGTTTTGTGCTTCGAAGCTATTTACGCGTATTCGTTTTTTTTCATAGCTGATTACCGTATCGCTTGAGGGTGTTTAAATTTCAAGGCGGTATGACTTTTTCAAATCTCCGTAATAGAGTAATGTCATTTCGATTTAAAAAATGTTGTTAATTATTAAGAATTGTCATATGGTTCCCACCCTTCCCGAAAAAAAAGTTAATATGTAAAAAAATTGGCAAAGTGTATGTTCGAACAGGCTTCGACAAAGCTCACGTGCTAAGTCACATTTCAGCATGGTGGGGAAAATATTTGAGACCACTAAAAGATCTGAGACAAACATGCAATTTTGAAACTTTTCTTCAGATAAATTGCCAAGTACAGAAAGTGTGTGAGATTGTGTTTTTTTTTTATTTTGTCAGGCACACGTAATGTCCACTTTTTATTACAGCAATAAAATCGAATAAATAATTTTAAAAAGTCCAAAGTTTGTGTCCTTTTTTTTTTTTATTTCATTAGAAATTGACAAGTATTTGGATTCAATTTTTTGCAGCAGGGTTAAAATAAATGACAACTTTGATTGACTTTTTGTTAAGAATAACAAATTACGAAATACACCCCACCCCCACCCCCAAAAGCAGTTTATTGTAGAAGGCTAAAAAAAAAAAAAAGGTAATTCGAACGAAATAGAAATCAAAGTAAAAAGTGAAAAAAAGTTGTTTCAAAAGAAGAAAGAAAAGGTTAAATCTCTTGACTTTTTGGTTACAATTCTTTTTCCGAGTGTGGGTGGGTGTTTGAAAACAATTTTTTAATCGGCAAAAACACAAAAGTAAATTTGAATTTAATATTAAGAAAAACAATTACGTCAACCAAAAAGAAATCAAAATTTGAAACAAGTCCCAAAGTTGATTCTCTTTTTTCAGCGCTTTTAAAATAATTGACTATTTTTGTTGCCTTTTTGTTAATAATAAACAGTACGAATTCCCCCCTCCCCCACTCAAAAAGCTGTTTCTTGTAGTAGCCAAAAAAAAAAAAGGCTAATTCAAAAATAATCTAAATCAAAGTGATAACAAGTTGTGTTTTAAAAAAAAAGTAAAATTAATAATAAGAAAAACCATTTAGTCAAGACAAAAAAAATAAAAGAAAGGTAGAATTAAGTTCTAAACAAGTCGCAAATAATTGTATTCTATTTTTTCAGCGGTGGGATTCAAACAAATTTTTTTGACATCGTGAAACAGTCTGAAGTTTTAAAATGATAAAAAGAAAAAAAAATACAATTAGCAAAATTTGTTGAAAAAATATCAGGTTCCAACAAAAAACCCACAAAAAGTAACGAAAATGAATATCAAAATTTGTTTTATAATAAAGAAATCATGTTGTAAATGAAATAAAAATTATTCGTTTAATCAATATTAGAAAAAAAAAAAAAACCTTGTTGTATAAAAAAAGAAAAAAGTTTTGGTGGCCTGGTAACATTATATTTCATTGATTTTGTCTAGCATCAATGCTCCAAGCGGCTTTGCCCGGATTTCAGGCTTTTACCGATAAATTATACTTTTGTATTGAAATAGAATTATATAATTTTACATTAAACGTTCCACAATTTTTTTTTTACACTTTGGTTTGAAAATAAACTTTTAGCATAAAATCAGCACTATTATGATTTCAGCTATCATATACAATTGCATGTAACTGGATATTGAAACTGCTTATAAATTGAACTTCATAACAAATGTGGGTTATGTAGTAAATACATTACATCAAGTGACTTCTGTAACTGTGTATGATCAATAAACTACCACCATTTTGTTTCAAGAGATTTTTTTGAAAATAAACTTTTATCACAGATTCGCAATGCTTTGACCTCAGAATTCATACTTAATTGAGAATAATTATATATCCATACAACTTATGAATAAATTAAAGTACATAAAAAAAGCATGCATTGGATACTGTGCTCCTTGCATATATCAAAAGCGGTCAACATCTTTTGCTTTGAAAAGGAAATCATAGTATAATATTGCATATGTAAATATTGTACAGAATTGAAAATTAATTTATATTATAAATATTCACACTGCATGTGAATAAACAAATTTTGATTTGACTTTTTTGACTATTCAACTTTTCCATAGATGCATATACTAAAGTAATGGTTTTTATGAACCATGTTGGCCATCCTATAAGTATTCAGAAAGAGAGGGTTCAAATTCATGCAGTATAGATTAACAGTAGTATACCCTTGTTCAAGATCAAAACTGCAAATTTTCATAAAAAATATTGTTTTCTTGAAAATCATTAATCACAAATTATCATAGCTTAAGATATATAAATACATAAAAGCAGTCAAAGTTTAAACATTACCTATATCAATAACAATCAACAATCTCAATCTGTTGTCAAGGCAACCTTCTTTTAACTATAAAAGGGGGATACCCACCTTTATCTATGGTTCAATATGTTTATATAGACACTGAGAATTATAATTAGAAGAGTAAATTACTCTTCCTCTGGCTATGAAAAAAATAAGACTATATTAACAAAGAATCAAGAATAGAACAGCTGAAACTATTCTTTAGGTTTTTGCTATTTAGAAGCTTATCTTGGCGAAAACTTTTGGAAATCCAAAATAAAATCAATATATTATGCAGATAAAATTACAGCATTAATAATAATATAAAATAATAACAAACTATACAAGAATGGAAATAGAATCTTTCTTTTAATAACCTTGTTTTAATGATCAAATAGAAATTAGTAAATGTAAACACAAGGTTAGCATAGCGTAATGCATAGATGTAATTAAGAGGAGTAAATCATTCTTCCCTCAGATTATGAATAAATAAAATTCTGCATTTTAACACAACGTGGCATTAATAATTATTAAATTAATAATCAGTTATAATAAGGATGGGGGTAGCATTTCACTTTTATTAATCTTGTTTTAATAATCAAATTGAAGTTAATAAATATAAAATTCACATAATTTAATATATATATGACAAGTAAATCACTTTCCCTCATTCTGCTTATGAATAAACATCAAAATCTTAAAGAATAGATGAATCTATTCTATTCTTGACCCTTCATTAACACACAGTGCCATTTATTGATAGCCTAAGAGAAAGGTTTCTTCTTAATTACCTATACTTTAAGCTATGCTAATTTCATGTTTACATTAGTTATTAAAAGTGAGATTCTAATTGCCATCCTTATATAGTTGATTATTACAAGATAATTATTGATACTTTGTTTTGAACAATGTTGGCAACATCTATACAATTTTTGATCCGTTATTAATATACAGAGTGTTATTAATTTATAGTCTAACGAAGAGTGGTAATAATGAATAGATTTTATTAGTTGCAGTGTCAGATTGTAACTCTATTTAGAAGGTAATAAACCTTCTTCACTAGTACCATACATAATATTAAATAAACAATGTTAAGCATATACATAATTAAGATAAAATGTCTAAATTAATTATCAAATTCATTAACAAAGTAGAAATGCATGTAGGTAAATAAATAATTTCATAGTAACAATAATAATGTAAATTTAATTTTAAAAACTATAATAGTTATAATTCAATCACAAATGAGCCAATTAAAATTATTAATAAAAATTATTATTCTTGTAAAAAAATAAACACTTTTTTTTACCTGTATTTTAAAAATTTTATATTCATATGGGAATTTCTTTAATACCATTTATTACCAAAGGGGCTTTTGGTTGTTTGTGCAGACCAAGGAAAAGCAAATATTTTTTTTTAAGTCAGTCGGCTTCACTCACAAGTTTTCCGTATATACACAATAAGTATATTTTTGCTATGAGTTATTTTTCATAAACAGTTTTTCACAAAGATTAAACTCTTTTCATATAATTATGTAATACTTGAAAAACATGAGTGATCAAGTTAATAAAAAGGTATGCCAAAACAAAATTAGGTTAACAGGACTAAGCTAGCTTTTGTTGAATTTTACTAGAATCATAGCACAGAATAAAACCACCCAGATGGTAGCCCAAATATATATAGTGGTTGGAAAATATGTAAATTTGTTCCAGTATGCAAATTACATGTTCCCTTTTTTTCATAATGGGTGCAAAGAGTCTTTTCTATTAATCAAATGCAGGTCCCCTGCAATCGACCATGCTTCTTAAATTTTCTTTTTCTATCATTTGTCTGTGTATGTTATTTTAACATTAGAGGGAGAAAAGATGTGACTTGTAGCCATCTCATGTTACACAAAAATTGATTTGTGTTCGCAACTTGATTTTTCTTTTTAATATAGATAGGTGTGCTGGGCAATTCTCATTGACTTATTAGCCAGATTCACCATAGTACACTGAACTGCAGGCTGGCGCAGAGCATGAGATCTTATATAATATTTGGGAGATATGTTCAAAATAACTTTTATCCTTAGTTTTGATTAGAAAATTCTTGAGAGAGAGAGGTGATGTGATACTTTGGCTTATTTTTAATGGAGATGGTGGATCACCAATAGCAAAGTTTTACACAAACAAGCAAAATAAATTAAAATTGTGTTCATTTACTTCTTTTTTTATCATTCAGCAACTCATTATTTCTTTCTATTTTAATTAAAAAAGTTTAGAACATGTCTTCAAGTCTTCACATACCTCCTATGAAAGCATTACTGTTCAATAGAAGTTAACATCACATGGTTATGAAACACAAGGTTTAAGCAAATATATATGTACTCCACTGAGAATTATATTATTTACTTATTCAATGATGAAATGTTCGACTTACCACAAGTTTTATAGTTATATATATATAAAATGCAATAAGAATGTGCACTCTCAACCCTATATATCTACCAACCCACTTTATCTGAACTCAAAACTTGTTCTAGGTTTTTATTATTACTATTAACATTTATAAAATTTTAAATATGAATTTGACATATTTAGGCCAACCAAATACAATAAAAAAGTATAAAATTTTTATTCAAATTTTTTAAATAGTTATATTCAAATTTTTAACATAGTTATTCCTCAAAAATTTTATACTTAATTACTGAAGCTACAAAGTAATATATTTTAATGAAATATTTTTTTTTAAAATAGTACCTGCAAGAATTCTCCTTTAAGACCAATGTAATAAATTCTTGTTGACTCTCCACCAAAATTTTTTGAAAAATGAATTGACAAATGATAAGTTGATGAGAACTTGACAACTCTATTTATAAAAAAAAAAAAAAAAAAGACATGCTTATCATTTTGAATAATGACTTTAATTCTAAATTATAGATAAATATGTCTGACAGTTTTTTAATGTGACATCTATATATACATATATCAACAGGTGTATATATATAATTTATAACACAAAAGAAATAAAAAAACTTGCAAGGCATTAAGATAGTAAATCTATAAACTTATATATGAAAATTAAATAGAAAATATTCAAATCATCTTCCCAACCTTTATAATATCTCAGCAACGCCCTCTATAAATAAATATAAATCAACTTCAAACAGAGGATGTTGTTGAAATATCATAATGGTTAAGAGGATGATTTGAAAATTATATATGCATATTTATAAAACAATAATTCACACTATTATTTTGTAGATAATGTCAAAATTACAGTAATATATTTTATAAAGCATTTTAATTCTAACATGTTTCTTCAGTTATGCCAAACCATCTTCAGTTCAATCTTTGTTCAAAAATTATATTTAAAAAAATTAAATTTAATTATAACTTTACATACAAGCATGATAATCTTTTTTAATTGTTCTTGTAATCTTTACTCATGATCATGTATTTCTAGAAACTGCAAATGATACTCTTAAATTTCAAATATATAGTTGTAGACATTATATAATTATGCTCATGGCTTGTAAAGTGAATTTGAAATCATCTAGATTTATTCAATTAAATGAAGTCAACCACACTTCCACAATAAATCATTGTTAAATACCTTACTTCAAAGTTTTTAAAAGCAGCTCCAAAAACATATTTAGAAAGAACAAGTGGTCAACTTCTAAATGATGAGGATTTGGCAGTTTTCCTTTTTGATTGTAAAATCTAGAAAATAATAACTATATATCCATTTGTCAAAGTAATTGGGTTGATATTTGAAATCACAGTGAGCTGATTGCTGGGAGAAAAACTTCTAAATAGCAAGCAGTCAGGAGGGTCCAAAAATGATAAATGCATCCTATCAAAAATATCAATATCTTATTAAATAGATACCACAATGAAAAATGTTTATATGTTTATTGTGATGGAATCAAAAGCTGGCATATTTCATATGCATATATATTGCATCTAGTTACATGCATTAAGCATGAACATCAAACATGATACTAATACCCAACAGCAATTTAATTCTAAATACTCAATAAATAATGGATTAACATCAAATACAAAGCTAATAATTGATAGCATTCCAATTCTAAATCCTTGGTAAATAAAGTGTTAAATTTTGTTTGAGTGTGTGAGTTTCTTTGCATTTCATCTCAAACAACTAGTTGCAAAATAAATTGGGAAATAGAAGAGAGAGAGAAACAGTATCGCAAAAAGTTATCAACTCCATGACAGAAGTTTTAACTAAGTTTCATTTATAAAATTACGAAATTTCAGAAAAATATTGTATTACTGAAAATAATATTTTTTTTTATTACTACTTTCTGTTTCCCTTTTCTATTTTTAATGGTGATTAATCATTATGATCTTTTCTTTCATATGTTTAGCAAAAATCAGAAATTGATAATGATTGTAAAGTTGGCAGCTAATTAAGCTGCTTATTGATAAGCACATTATAGAGCTTGGATGAAAGCAATTAGATTTGATGAATAATAAAATCGGCCGTCACAAAAAAAAATTAAATCAGGTAATGTTTTGAGAGAATATGCTGCAGAATACGTCTTGTAAGTAGACAGCAATGACTTGCAAATTTTTTTTATTGTGAAGAACATTGGTTTGCATGTTTTCATGCAAACCAATTTGTTATTGGAAATGGACATGTTAAAGAAGATAATTTATTCAATTAACGATATCAAAGATGTGTGTGGGTTTTAGAACAATAATAAAATAACAAATTCTAGAGGCCAAAGTCCATGGATCACAGCTCAATTCTACAACTTCTGAAACCTTAACTTCAGGTGAACTTGTGACCAACAAACCATTTGATTAATGATTTATTTTACTCTATCAAAACAAAATAATTGTGAATGCAATTAAACAAAATGAAATTAATCTAATCAAAATCAAAATAATTCAATAATACAAATTCACAATTGTTAAAATGATGTTACATTTTGGACAAATTGCAACCACAATTAAAAATAAATAAATAAAATTATAATATCACATCAAAGACAACTGAAAAACAATTTAAAAAAGTGAAATTAATCTAATCAAAGCACATTTTTCAATCATATTTGTTAGTATAAAAAATATATAGATGGAAAAAAAATAGTAACATGATAAATTTTTGCATTGCAACATATAATTTATTTCAAATATTTAACATTAAAACTATAATCCAAACAACAGAAATATTTTGACAAATCCATATTTAAATTAAATAAACCTTTTAAACTTGAGGAGTTAATAAAAATTTGATTGTGTCATTAATGGCTAGAGTGCCTCCTGCCCCCCCCCCCAATAATATTTCAGTTATTCCATATTCTTACACAACTGTTTCACTTACAACTCCTCCCATTCTTAATAAAAGACTTAGTGGCTGCTTTAGTTACATTTGCAACATTTTATTTTTAAAATTAAACCTTTATTCTATACAACTCATTGATAATCTTTGTTTATTACAAATATAACTTTACAAAGAGAAAGACATTCTAAAAGTTAATATTTGAACTTTGCAAAATAAAAAAATAAATTACTAAAGTTAATGTGTAATTGTAACAATGGCTCTTTTTGTATTGCTTCATAATCTTCACCTATTCATAAAAATTAATGAATGAAATATTTTTTATTTGAATTCCATTTTTAAAATAGAAACAAATTTTAAGTGAGACATTATTAAAAAAATAAAAATATGTTTTAAAAGAAAAATTACACTTTACTTGTATTACAATTTTATAAAAATTTATTCATGGACAATTATGAAAGCAATTGTTGTTAATTAGTGAAAATAATTTCTGTTTTTGTTGTAAATATATTTTTACAATTTATCTTCTTAAAAACGAACATTTAAAAATAAAATCTAATTGTAATCATGCATTTATTTTGGTTTAAAATAAATATTTTACAAGTAGGTTGCATAAATACGATTAAATATGTAAACAAATTGCAATTTTTCTTTCTGAAATACTAAAAAAAACCACGCTCTCAAAAACCTGAGGACAATTAATCTCATTGTTGGTTTCTATGTATTATGATATAACCAATCAGGGCATTAGTGTCTTTTTTTGAGTTTGAAAATTTGCATAATGTTTGTAAGCTATCAGCATGCTACTGATCTCTTCAGATTCTTTTTTAAATGAATAATTTTAGTTCCAATTTCTAAAAAGCAAAAATTGAACCAGAAAATTAACGTTGTAGATAATCCTAAACTAATGCAAAAAGTTGAAATTATAGCAATACCATCATAATGCTTCAAAATGCCCCAAATGAATGATTCAATAGTGACTAGCCAAAAAGTAGATAAATGATAAGTAGTCCAGAATTATTAGATACAATATGATCAATGCCTGTGGGTATCTACACTTCTCATGTAGAAACTGTGTCAGTCAGCTGAAATGGATTGGTGTATTTGCTTACCAAACTAATGTAGCACAAGTGGTTTTTGGATATATAGTTTTTATACAGAAAGAAACCAATTATAGATAACTACAGGCATTGGTTATTCACAAAATTTAAATTAAGGGAATATAATATGATATTCTATCAAATATACAAATTTAGTCTTGCATTGGTGGTCGAGAGATCAGCACGACTGCCTTGCACTTGCAGGCAGTTGCCTGGGTTGCGGGTTTACGTCCCGGCCGATGCTATGCCACTTAAAAATATATATATACAAATTTAACTTTCTTAATTATTACATTGTAAGTAAATAAATGATCGGTAGATAAATGAATAGATGGTATTATTTTATTTATATTGTTAATTCAGCAGCATAAACATGTACATGTATTATACATATGGAGATTTGTGGTGTTATACATTTATTTGTTATGATCATGATCTAGAATTTGAATCCAAGTTTGGTAGGATTTAGAATTTTCTTTCAGGTAACTGGTCCATAACCAAATTAATTAGTCATTAAAAATTGATTGGTAACTAAATATTTAACTATTCTTAGATAAAAAAGAAAGTAATGATGAAAAAACGTTAAAATATTCATCACCCAAAATTTAGTAAGCCTACAATTTCTATATGAGGAGTTATTTGAGAGCTTTTCCTGCATTGGGCTATATTTTACTTTTGTATTGCTAAAATATTATATTTATAAAATAATTTTGTTAATTTTATAAACATTACCATTAAATTTAAATTGTTACCTTTTGTTCTTAGTTAAAGTTGTTATCCAACCATGCAAATGCAAATATATCCAGTTTCTTCAATTTGTAAATAAAATTCAGCCTACATTTTAGTAATGATAAATTGTATTTCATAGAGATTTAACACTGCGACATAATAATTACTTAGGTATTAAAATAATGTCAACAACCAAACATGTCCGCATCATATTAACAATAATTCCAAATCACAATTAGACTTTTATACTTGTACATAAATTACATTTTCATGAAAAGTCGTTACAAATATTAATATACTTTTATGCATAGAATACAGAGTTTTCTAATATTCAGATCGAATGTACCTTTTTTCCCATATGCTGTACATTAATCATTTTAAATAGATTGTCAACTAAATAAAACAATAATAAATAACTGTCAAGTGTTGGTGGCCTAGTGGTTAGCATAGCTGCCTTCCAAGCAGCTAGTCGAGTTGGCTTCCGGGTCAACGCATTTGACATATGAAAAAAAAAAAAGTTGTGATCAAATCTTCAATAAATTTTGTAAATATTTTATTTAAATGTCAAATTCATGAAAGAATCAAATAAACAAGCAACTTGACAATTTAAAATATTAGCACTTAATGTATTGAGAAAAAAGGATACATTGGAATTAAAAACAACAACAAACGAATAATATAATTTTAATAATGTGTAACTATTAATAACTACTACCTTTCTATACATCTTTACTTTTTTTTCTCTATCCAAATATAAACATAACCATTAAAAAAAAGCAAATTAAAACAAAATTGAAACAGACAACTCACTATAAATAAAAAAATTATTTAATATATCAACCCGGCTTTCATCTTTAATAGGATCTTTTCAATGTTTCTTTTACACAATCACATGACCAACTACCCTACAGCAATTACAATCAATGAGCATTATTTAGATTACATTATAATAAATATAATAAAACTTATTACGATCCTTTTTTCTTCTCCATAATATAAATATATTTACAAAATAATCTTAAAATATATATATAACAATAGTAATTCTTTTTTTAAATTTTAAAATTATAACTCTAAAGTTTCCAAAAATCTAATAATGCCTCCCCCCACCCCCAATTATGCTGGATCTTTAACCATGTTTACACATTTGTTTACATTTTCTTGAATATATAAAGTTTCATAACATTTTCTTTCCTGTAATTTTTAACATTCTTTATTATCTGAATATTTTTTTCACATTTCATTCTATGTCCAATATCCAAAAAACATATATGGCCCTGATCTTATATCCTTTCTGTTATTTGGCCTATCATGCTCCTTACCTCTTTCCATGGCAGTCTTTCCTATCTGACCTATATATATCATATTGCAAGGTCACAGAAAAGATATAAGATCAAGACCATGTAAACATTTTTTGGATACTGGAAAAAAAATGAATTGTGAAAAAAATATTCAGGTAATAAAGAGTGTTAAAAAATTATAAAGAAAAAAAAAGTTTAAATCTTTGTATTTAAATAAATGTGTAAACATGATTAAAGGTCCAGTACAATTAGGGGGGGGGGATAGGCATTGTTAGATTATTGGAAACTTTATAGATATGATTTTAAAATAAAAAGAAAGAATTATTATTGTTATAAATATATATTTTTTAGATTATTTTGTAAATATATTTATATTATGGGAAAAAAAAAAGGATTGTAATAAGTTTAAACATTTTTATGTACATATATCTATTTTAATAATTATATTTATTGTAATGTAATGTAAATAATGTCCATAGTTGGTCATGTGATTGTGTAAAAGGAATCATCTTGAAAAGCTCCCATTAAGGAATGAAAGCTAGGTTGATATATTAAATAATTTTTTTTATTTATAGTGAGTTATCTGTTTCAATTTTGTTTTAAATTGATTACTTTTAATATAAAATGCAACATTATGAACAAATTTTAGCATTAAAATTTGATCATTTAAAGTAAATACAAACATACACAACAAACACTATATAAATCAATAGTGAATGTTAAATGCTGGTCAAATACTCTTATGAATAAAAGATGGATGAAGTGTATATAATTTTTAATCCAGCAACTCAGAATGCATATGTAAAAACAATTTAATAATACTAAATATACTTAAATCTTTTGAAAAAGAGACATGTCTAATAATAATCAGTCTATGACAATAATAGAATTAAGGATATTTTTGCTGCACATTTTCCTTTAAGATTAGGTCAACTACATTTAGCAGGGCTTTCTCCATTTTCATATATTGTAAGATCATAGGATATTTTTTAAATATTTACTTTTTAAATTTATTTTTTATTTTCAAAGATCACTGTTTCTAAGGTCATGGAATTTTTTTTTTCTTTAATATTCAAGATAACACTTAATTTTAAATTATTAAACTTTTGTCACATTATTGGATATTTTAAAATGTCTATAGTATTTTAATAATCTCTGATTATATTGATCGGTTTTGATTAGAATATGAATACTATTAAACTGGTATCATGCCTTGTTAATTTATCATATATAAATAGATGATGCAGTTGATTCCTTCTTAAATTCAAGGATGTATTCTTCTTTTTAGCTTATTTTATGTTTATTTTACCTTATGCATAGTTGAAGCAAACATAGCATATACTGTCATAAATACCACAAAATTGGAAAGAAATTTCCTTTCTAAAATGTGGAAATATTTCAACAATTGTTTTACAAGTAGTATAAACTATATATCTATTTTATCATAAGATAAATGTATATATTAGTTGATGTTAGTTTGTTTTCTATAAAAAGTATTGCTCATGACAATAAACTACTTTTATTTCTTTTAATTAATATATCTAGAAATGGAAGATGTTTATTGTTTTTTTATTTCAAATAACAGATATTCAAGAATTTAAAAAAAATATTAAGAGCAATTCTACATAATACTAAACAACAAAGAAAGGACCAGCAAAGATGTTCTTAAATAATTGAATTCAACATTGTTAAAATGTTTTCTATAAAAATAAATGATAATTTGGAAATAATATTTTCATTTATTTATTTAGTGCATGCCTTTTTAAAAAGACATCTTAAATATTAACAAAATACCACAATTTTTTTTTTATATAGAATCAATAGTAACTTTCTTCAGTTCTTCATGTCTCCTGTTGTATTCATAGAACATGGCTAAAATATGTTGTCATTTGACTTCATATTATAATAACTCACAATAATTTTTTTTCAATTCTTAAGGCTTTTCACAAAAACAGGTTCAAGAATGAAATAAAAACCATTACCCAACTTTATTTCTAGATGTATGAATTAAGAAAAGTATAAATTTATTGCTACACACAAGCATTCTCCAAAACATTTCTATAGTTTACTTTTCACCACCTTCCAAACAATTATTTTCTTTGGATAAACTCTTTCAGAAATAGAAAGAAGTAGAAACATGTTCTTTGCAATATATAAACAATTTGAATACAACTACTCTATGCAGCAAGATTAAAACATATGATAATTCAAAAATTGAAATAATCTTGTTTTATTCACACACACAAATCATTGATAAAAATAGAACATGCTCCTTTTTATAAAATATATTGGTGAAATATTTTCATACCCCATACCCAGTACTGTATTTGTTGTCAATCATCCAACAGGCAAAATAATCAAGGAAACAGTGATAGGAAAGAGAACGCACTCATACATTTAATAAGATGAAGATAATCAAATTCTCCAATTATTTATTCTCATAATAACAATAAAACCCAACTTTACTTTCACTGGAATTATGATTTGAGATTATTAAGAATGGATGGAGATTTTTTAATACGCATATAAAAAAATAATAAATAAACAAATAAAGAACACAAATATTTTCATTGACTTTTATAATTTTTTAAAAAATAAACATATAAGAAACTTCACACATTCTAAGAAAAATGAAAAATTATCTCTAAATCTACACATTTTCAGGCTGAGAGGAAAGTGGTTGTAATTATTCAAAACATCAGCTTTATTCTATTATTTTCATAGGGCTTCTGCCATGTACTCAGTCAAGAAAGTTGCTTGGCTTCGAAATATGTGCAATTGGAAAATGAAGCACACCAATGAGTGCCACTAGATCTTATAATTTTTAGTCCTAAATATGAAGCTTTATAATTAAGCATGTCATACAAACACATATGTGTACAAATTATATAGAAAGTCATTAAAAATTTTTGTTTTGTAAAATATTTATATAAGTTGTATGTCTTTTGTATTCTTTTATGTATACACAGCGTAAATTTTAGTTTTGGGATACAAATAATTGCTTTAAATGACATCAAAAATGTTTTATTTATTTAGGTATTGACTTTTTAAAGTCAGCATAACAATTAATAAAATATAAAAAAAACTAAAGATTCCAGAATGATTAATGACTTTATTAAAATCGATTCAGCAACTGCGTTCACAGATTTTTTGTATTTACCACATCTACAAAGACTAGTGCCCTGTTAAGTACCCTTTATGAAACTAGCAGTACAAAGACCATGGATTAAATGTTTTTAATCTTATCTATCAATATATAGATAGATAAGAAAAAAAAAAGATTCTAATTAGTTTAATGTCTAAATTTAATGCTGTTAATTTTTCTTTTTGACAGGAAATTATTATTAAAACAATCTCTTACAAATGGATGCTAGAATTATTTACAAATTCTTTATACTAATTGCAATTGTAATAAGAACAACTGAAATACTACTGATTAATATATTAAAAATAGAATTAATCATATAAGCTTTGCTTCTTCTAAAGTAAATTCGACATTTGATAAAAACAACAATTTACATAGCTTTGATAATTGAAAATGACTTTATACTACACTCTTTTGATAATGAAGTATGATTGCTATATCCATGCTGTTTAGTTGCAAGTTTTTTTTTAAGCTGATAGGAATGCTTTCATTATAATATTACATTTTAACATGTATATACATGTTACAATTTAAAAGCTATACACATTAAAACATCAACAAAATAACTAACAAAAAATAAATATATAAAAAATTGTGAACTAATACATTTAAAACAAATAGTTCATATAAGTATGTATTTACTGTACTGAAATCTATCAGTACAAATGTTAATGTATTTTCTTAATCTCTATCTCCTAAAAAAGATCGTATTATCCTTTTTTATTCTTCTTGTTATAAAAATTAATGATGAATTTGAAAATATTACGCAGGCATTGTATCTCCCACATTTCATCAGTAAATGGCTTATTGTTACCAATACCAATGGATTATTTGCTCGTATTTTTTATATATATTCAATAATTTTTTGATGAACCATATATTATTTTTTAATGTCATTATTTCTGGAATAGTCTTTCTATTAAAGACTTCATATACAACCACTGCATTTTGATGATGTAATACATTATTATTTACCAAAACCTCTTCTCCGATGTCTAGCCTCTCTTCTCCATATTACCCAAGCACAGTTCTTTATTTCATCCATTCATCTCATACATGGCCTCTTTCCAGGTCTTTTATAATCCCCTGGAATCTGGTTTAAGATTTCAATTGTCCATCTACCATTATTATTATTTTTATTCTGATGTGTAATATATTAGTTTTTATAATGCAAAAATAAAAAATAAATAATGTCAAAAATAATAGATTAACATTCATAATAAACTAATGTCTATGAATAATTCTCTAAGTCAATTTAGTGGGATAATTCTTAATGTTATGAAATGACTTATTAACTGTATCATTGATAAAACAAAAGTAACTCTATGTTTTAGTGCTATATGTAGTAAGCTTGAGATATCAGTATTAACATATTATAATGCATTGGAATCTCCATCACCAGATGAGTTTAATGAGGTTTGGGATTCAAAGCTGGAGCCCCTAATCTCACTGACAAATCTGAGAATGGAGATTTAAATGCACTAACATCTGACAACTAGTTATTCAAGTTTACCATAAATGGCATCAGAGTAGAGAATAGCTCTTGTTTTAGCAATTGCCATGTAAGCTAAGTAATTGATATAATTATTATTAACATTATTGGCTGGGGGCGTGTGCCTTGAATTAATTGACAATTAAGTGGCAGGGTCAGATTTATATAACTATTTGGCAGATTGGCAAGAGTTCAAAGTCTTTGACTGTTTTGAATTTCAACTTGAATAGTAAAATGAAGTTTTATTAAAAAGAGAGCTGCTGTATGCTATATTACTTCCAGCTTTGAAAACCAAGACTCGGTGATACAGAAACCACCAAAGAAATATGTTATTTGTTATTACTAATCTTATCCTTAAAAGAAAAAAATCGAAGAAATTTAGAAAAAACTTTCATAGACAAGTACATAAATTTTTATTGACCACTGCTTTTGGAAAAATAGTCTAGCTAATTGGGACATTGCTTTAAATTCAATATTTATGAATCTAAAAGTTACTAGGTCAATCCCCATATTGTCCTATATAGGGTCAAGCCAGTGTCAATTAAAGAAGAGAGAATACTGCTTGAAATATTGTATTGTATACTAATTTTTATGCTATCATACAAACACAATAAAGTGTGAAAATAGTCCAACCTAAAACAACAAGACAGTCATACTAAATAGAAATAGAAATAATTATTTTACATTATTTCACAAAATACCATATCTTTTTAACCAACATCAAGTTACAATTTTTTTTGAACTGGATTGATTCTGTGATGATAATCATTAAACTCATGCTCTAGTGTTTTCCATACAGACTACAACAAGGATAATACTTTTTAGTCAAAATAAGAGTCATAGATCCCATGACCCTATTCTCTTAAGCTTGTAAGTTATAAACAATGAGGATTGCCAATTCCTCAACAAGCTTTGTGATAAATGCTTAGCCAGAGAAAGCATTTAAAATATCTGTCAGGAACCCACCCCCAACCCCTGACCATGGTTTTGTGCTTTGGCATTCCTCAGAGAGGTGCCAGGGTAGGTTCAGAAACTAATACTTTTTAGTTCGTAACTTTTTTTTTTAATTATTCATTAGTGATAATTAAAGTCCAGTTTGTTCCTTTGTTACTGAAGGTGATTTACTACTAATTTCCATTTTGCATTATATCTTCATAGAACATCCAATTTGGGATCGGGAGGACTCAGGATTGATTCTGGTACTCACAGTTCTATACACAATTATTATAATATAAATTTGTATTTATAATGACTGTATTATGATTTTTGCTTGCTGGATGGTCTTTATATTGTGTGATCATAATAAAGTTTGACAATTTGTCAGATCTTAACTCTTTTTCTTTTTTTAATTTTTTAAAAAGTTTTTATATACATATTCTTATTATGAATATTCTTATTATTATATTTATAATTAGGCTCCAGGTATATGAGGAATGCCTGTATTTCAAATATTTATATTATTATGATATACTTGGAAATTTTGTTTATCTTAAAGGTATACATGTTATGAAGGTTAAAATGTAATGTAGCTCCTTTAATATATAAAAACCTATTTTCCAGTTGTATTGTATATTAACTTTTTAAATATTAGTGACAGATAAAATATATATTGATTTTATAGTATCCACAAGAATGTAAGACTCAATCCGATGGTTTTAATTTTGATTGAGCAGATAGAGTTTCTCTGATAATAGATCAGGCCTGGACAGTGGTTGTTGAACTAATTGGTAAACATACTGACATAGAATTATGATAATGACAATAAAATCCAAGCTGTTGTAGTGCTTTTACTAAAAAATATTATTTCCATCAAATCATTTTTTTTTACTATTCAACAACAACAACAACAACAAAGGAGGTATGAGATATTTCTCGCTAGGCTAATAAACTGCAGATTGGATAAGGAATTTTAAGGTTTTCTTTCCTTATTTTAAAACATGTATCTAAGAAAGTTAGATATCTTTTTACTATGTAATAATATGAATGACATGATAATTAGTGAATTGAGATAGAATTTAGAAAATTTTCAATTATTTGAGAATTTCCAACCAGGCTTAGCATTTTTCTTTCAGAAAGTGTGATCCATAGTTGCATCAACTTACTATTCAATTATTGGCTGGTAAATGGGTATTCAAATATTAATTAGAGGGTAAAATAAATAAGAAAAGTTTCAAAACCCACACCAAAATAAGTCTGATGAATATTGTTCAGTTTCCTATTCTTTTGTAGATGAATCTGGAATTTTGCCCGGAAGTAGCCATTGAAGACTGTTTTTACACTTTTTCTCACATTCCCAAATACACATAATTGCTGTCTAACTTCAGTTATTCTTGTATATATACTTTATCTTTTATTTCTATATCCAATTCTTACATTCTTACATTCTCAGTCCAATATTTTCTTTCATATTTATTTCATGTATGTTTTGTAACGGAAATATTACTCTACTATTTTTTTTTTTTCTGGAAATCCATTTACTATACTTGTTTCATTAGATATCAGTATATAAATATTTAAATATTCAATTTTGAATTAGTTTTCAGTTTTTTTTTTTTATTGTTGATGAATTTGCTTATGCAATATCTATCAAATCATATTTTAAAAAAGACCATTATTAGAGAAGATTAAACAGAAAAGTTTAGCAAACATTGAAGTTTAAATTAATAATAATAAATCTATATAGAGATTATCTTTCTATTTTCCTCTTTTAAAAATAAAACTTTGTGCAGATTTACCATTAAGAAAAAACAGTTTCTCAAAGTACTTGAATTACAGAAAAGAAGGTAAAACATCTTTAGAACAGAGTTGTTTTCATTATTAATTCTTATAAGTGTGTTATCAGTTCTATTAATAGAAAAAAATGTTATATATATATTGTTAAAACTATAAACGTAAACTGAAATAATAACTATACTATGTAGCCCCCCCCCCCACATATTTATTTACTCCACAGATTTTTATTTACTAGATTCTATTGATATTAAGTGATATGAACATTTTCAACTATGAGTATTAGTGTTAAGTTCTGTGCCCAAAGACAGATGAATATAAAACTAAGCACAAACGTATTACAACTAAGAAATAATACTTGAACATTGGCAGTAAATAGCTACCATTACTTTCTATTCCCTTAACATAAATTACTTTAGTATCTCAATATTAGCGATACCTGTAACCCGATTAGAAAATCTGCAATTTCAACAAAGAATTTGTACTACAAAAGTATGTTATAGAACACCTGTTATAGGATCATTATTCACTTTAACAATCCTGAAAATAATATTGCTACCTTCAGCTAGAAAAAAAAAAGGGGATGGAGAGATTAAATATATTAGATCAAAAATCATATAAATATAACTAAAATATACTATTTGATAAAAATATAATATGCTTTTGTTTTCTTCAAATATAAAAAAAAATCATAACAAGGTTATTTAAACACAAAATAAAATTTAATTTAATAGCCACGTAAAAAAAAAAGAAATTGTGATTTAAATTTCTTCCTCTTCACCACAGATACACACACGCATATATATATATATCAGTGAGAAATTACAAGCATTATTTAATAATTATTTTAAATAAAATAAACATCCAAATGGTAGAGAGTATGCGATGCTCAAACAATCAGATTGAGGGTAACGTTCAATTTAATTAATAAAGCTGATTTTTTTTTTTAAACACATTATCCCACTGTGAATAATTCGGGAATATTTAGCCATGTATCCACTTCTGTTCTGCTTTATTAAACTAACGACAGGCCAATTAATATTTCCCTACTTTATGAATTTTAGGAAAAAATCTAATCCAGATATATATAACTAAACATAGTAAATATATATATATAAGAAGGTAATATAAAAATTAACGTGAAAAAAAAAACTGAAATAAAAAACTTTTTTTTTTTCACGTGTCAAAGATTCCTTCAATGATTGTAATTTGTGATTTTTTTTCCAATATATATATTAAATAAGTAAAAAAAAAAAAACATACAAAAAAATCACATGACAGCAGAAATATAACAAAAGCAATTTTTAGTTATATTCAGAGAAATAAAATATCAGTTACACCTGGGTCTCGTTTTATGCTGATTTATTTAATGCGATTTTGAAGTTATGTGATTCATGTTTCTTAAGATCTTTGTATGCAGTTTTCTTTTATGTGATAAAAATTATTATATCAGAAATCAAGCTCCGATAATGCGCTATTACTTTAAATATTATACATTTTGCGCACTCACATCATATTTAAAGTAACAGCACATTATTAGAGTTCGACTTCCATCTAATAATATCAATATTTTCAGCACTTTATAATAGTGCTGTAATAGATTTTATGCAATAAAGAAGTTCATAATTCAGTTAAAATCAGGATTTTCCCATTTTATATACACACATTAAATTTTACAAGACTACAATGTAAATCTGTTGCATGTTGTTGTTTTTGCATTTTAAATCACATTCTATTTTTGCTTTTTATAAAAAGAGTACATAATCAATTAATCATTTAGTGTCCGCAAGTTTATTTTTAAAAGGTGAGTAACAGCAATAAATTTAACAATTAAAATCTGATTTTTAATTGTAATTAACAATTTAAAAATTACTTAACATGATCTGAAATTAAGGTGATGTGAAATGATGAAATTTGATTTTTAAACAAAATTGAAAATTAAAAAATTAAAGACAAAAATAAGAATTTAATTTTTAATTGTTAGTTTTAATTAAATTTTGCCCAACAGTGGTGAGTTGGTGTCTTTTTATTATCGTAAGTCTAAGTTCTTATTTTTACTTTAAACTTTTAGTTTACTCTAATGGAGAGAAAAAAACACCCAAGAAAATGAATTTCTTTGGAAACAAAAATTTCAATTTTAGATCACTTAGCGAAATGGGAAGGATCAACAGTGATTAGAAAATGTTTTAGTTGTATTTCCTCTTGACTTTGTTTAAGGAGAAGCTACAGTACCTCACATCACATCATGATGAATCTGATGTCTCAAGTAGTGATAATGATTAAAATACCATACACGTATGAAAAAAATGTAAATTATGCATAAAAATATATTGTTTTGAATAAAATTAAATACTGTAGTTAATAAAAAAAGTAAAAAAAGTTTGTCTTGTATCAATTTTTTTTAAATTTGAAATTTTTTATTAGTCATATTTTATTTTCTTATTTTTTTAATGCAAATTTTAAAGTAATTTTACATTGTTGCTTTGCTTTTATGCGATTTTTGGAAAATTACAGTACGTATCCCCCATTTTTCAAAGTAAGTTAAGTCTATTTTTTTGTAATTTCTTTTGTGCGCATATTCTGATGAACCTATCTACTGCATAAAATGAGACCCAAGTGTATAATGATTATATACATATATATTGTAACCATAACTATGGGAATGGTTTTTAGAGAGATGAAAAGAAATAATAAAAATGAATAATTCATATTTGTAAAAATTAATTTTACTAATCTTTATTTTTGCTACATTACACATTACCTTCTATGTAAACTTTCATCCCTTCACTGAATCTGTTTAATTTTCTTAACACATGGGAGAAAGACTAGCCACTTCTTACTTCAGCATACTTCTTACTTCAGCATATTCTGATGGTGCTGAAGTGACTTTCAACTTTTCTTTGCTCTCTCATGGTGATCTATAAGCACTATTTTGCTAGTTTTGTATTCATTTGATGTAAGAAACTAGAATTAAAATTTAGATTGATTTACTAGTTTAAAAAAAATCTGAAGATATCAGTATCATACAAAAATGCAATTTTTTAAATTCAAAAGTAACCAAAATGCTGCTGATTGTCATATCACAATATAAAGGAACTGACAATTCTGCTGATTGGTAGTAAACTGGCAATGCTACTGATTGGTAGAATCATAAAACAAAGGAAATGACAATGCTGCTGACTGATAGTATCCTAATACAAAGGAGCTGACAATGCCACTGATTGGTAGTATCATAATACAAAGAAACATATAATGCCATTGATTGGTAGTATCATAATACAAAGGAATTGACAGTGCCATTGATTTATAGTATCATAATACAAAGGAACTTATAAAGCCATTGATTGGTAGTACCATAATAGAAAAAATACAATGCCAATGATAGGTAGTATCATCATACAAAGGAATTAACAATGCCACTGATCAGTAACATCATAATACAAAGGAATTGACAATGCTGCTGATAGGTAGTATCATAATAGAAACAAAATGATAATGCCACTGATTGGTAATATTATAATAAAAAAGCATTTACAATGTCACTGATTGGTAGATTCATAATATAAAGGAAATGACAATGCCACTGATTGGTATATTTTTTATTCTCAAGCTATGAGAACAAGCATTTTTCTTTTGTTACTTTGTAAAGAAAAATGGTATACTTTCCATAATTTGAGATAATTGTGATTATTTACGTAATTTACTTATATAATATTTATTTAAAACCAAAAATACTCATAATTGCAATTAGATTTTTATTTAAAAAGTTTTCCTTTTATGAAGACAAGATCAAACAAACTAATTATAGAAAAGTAGAAGTTATTTTATTGTTTCATTAAAAAAAAAAACTACTTTCAAAAATACTAGTGCAGAAATTTTTCGTGATATTTTAATAATCATAACTGCAACTTTATATCAGAATTTCATTGCTTTATCATACCTGAACAAGAATTCATGTTGATTTTAAAAATGAAATTCAAATAAAAAATAATTTGCTCAATATTGTCAATACACAAAAGGTCCATATGACATCTTCAGATTTTTTTTCAACGAATACATTAAAATTGTCACTGTGGGAAAAGAGAAGCTAGAAACCATACCATAAGATTATAGACAGACTTAAAACAACAGAGAAAATACAGCAATTACAATATCATGATGACACACAAAACAGCAAATCTGCATACAGCTGCTTCTGTGTTCTCTTAAACAATTAAAGATTAAACACAACTTTTAACATGATGTAGAATTCAATGAATTTATTGTGTTCAGTTTAAATTGGCTGGTAAACTTTTTTTTTTATTAAAAAAAGAAAAGAAAAGACAAAAACCTTTGCCCCCCCCCCCCCAAATTTTAAAACTATATATAAAATATTATTTTGATGGTTTATTATATTTATTAGATAATGGTTTTAAAAACTAATTACAATCTAAATGTTTAAACTATGCCATTAATATAATTTGTCTATGTTTTAAATTTATCTGGCAATAAGAAGTGAAATTTAATTTCAATTGTAATCAAATTTAAATAACGAAATGTGTGGTTTATATATGTAATCAAATCAGATATTCTACGATATCGTAGAATATCTGATTTGATCAAATTATATATAAAAAATCAAAATCTCATAGCTTTCATTTTATTGTGAAGGCATGATTTTATAAAATTTCAGAATAAACACCAATTTAGAATATACATAAATTTGTGTCTGTGTGAATATTTTGGAATTAGTCTAGATACAACTTTATTATGTCTAGTTTGAAATTATTATAGATAAAAAAAAAGTGGCATAAAAATGTTTATGAATGCAAACTAATGATAGCCTTATGCAGAAGTCAAGGTTTCAGATATTTATTATATATATTAGTATTAAAAATATCATTCAAAAATAAAAATATATTTGAAATAATAAAAAATAGTTTTGAAAACAAATAAAAATATAGTTTTTGTCTTTTATAAACTTATCATAAAAAATTTCCACTGCATTGTGAAAAACGCCGCATATTTAAAAATGTTCTTATCCTGATTACAACTGCCATCTACAAATAAAACTAAAAACTAAAGTGTAGATGCATTAAACAATAGAAATCAAAACCAACTATAATATGCAGCCCATACTAGTCCATATAATATATGAAAAATGGATAAACCCTTGGACAATAGGGTAAATGTTAAGCATTATTAACTATATAAATGGGAATAGAAGTAAACAATTCCAAGTCAGTTCATTATTTATTTATCTAAATTAACATTTTGAATACTAGTGACTAGTAGCTCTTTTTTCATAGTCCCCAGTATCTATTTCAGTTACATTTGAAACATTTTATTTCTACAATTAAACCTTTATTCTATATCATGTTTTGAGAATCTTTATTTATTACAAATATAAGTTTACAAATGAAAAACATTTCTAAAAGGTAATATTTCAACTTTGCAAATATAGAAAAAAGTAATAAACTAAAATATGTGATATCATACAATCACAGTTTGATGTTACTATTTTGCATCTTAATTCAGGATGCAAACAAAAGTGATGATGCCATCTCCATTTGATTCGCTTCAGTGCCATTATGGACCGATATTACATTAATAATATCCACTCCTTCATTTAACTATCTCCCATTTAACAG
The DNA here is from genome assembly GCA_028023455.1 of Epiperipatus broadwayi. Taxonomy (NCBI): domain Eukaryota; kingdom Metazoa; phylum Onychophora; class Udeonychophora; order Euonychophora; family Peripatidae; genus Epiperipatus; species Epiperipatus broadwayi. Next base: position 2,966,231 of record JAQFVV010006243.1, read on the forward strand.
TATAAATGTGTATTCAAGTTTTTATTTTTGTATAGAAATGTCAGGTCTAATCAGGTATGCAGAAAAATTTTAAATTTGCTTGCTTTTAGCTTGATGCAATGAAAACTTTTCACGTTACATTTTAAATTTATTCCTCTATATTTCAATAAAAATGTTAATGCAAATTGAAGACTCAGATACATGTTTTTTTTGGCATCATAAATAAAAAAATTTTAAATTATTTCATTTTTAAAATACATTTATTAACTTTTAAAATATAATATATTGTCATTTTTTAAAAAAGTTCTACAATTTGTGGCTTAATTATGAAATTAGAAAATAATAATTCAGTAAAAAAATTAACAGATGCTTTATTAAAATCTTCAATAAAGAAAACAGTACAAAAGCCAGAAATTCACCTATAAAATTTGAATTGAGAAAAGCCAATGTTGAAAATAGTTCAAAACAATCTATTAAAAAATATATATGTAATACCAGGTAATTCTGTATGATGTTATGAAAAAGTGTTAACGATGACAAAAATAGAAAAGAATAAAAGTCCCAATAAAAACATCTTAGTATGATAGAATATTTGATTAAATAATAAAAATAAAAAATGGACCTATAACTAAAAAGATAGTTAAAGTCATGAAATGCATGGGGAGAATTATATAAAAAACTACATTATAAAAATCCAATTTATCCAAATCATTTTGAACACTTTTTTGCAAAAATCTTTTATTGTACATATATATAATTAGCCTATATTTCGACTGTCCTGCAGTCTTCTTCAGAGCTATGATATAATGAACAAAATAAAATAAAATACATAACTATATACATAATACCCTAAAAAATGTAAATACTAAAAACTAAAAACAACATAAAATATATAACAAAAGCCTAATAAAACTGAAATAAATATAATTAAACCCAAATAAAATAATCCAGTTAATATAAAATAAAATATACAATATAAATAAAGGAAAGGATAATTTTGGTAATATTTCTAAAGAACTACATTATTAATAATAATGAATAAGAAAATAAAGTAGCCCATACATTAAGATATTATTTTTGAAATTTCAAATATTTTAAATAAAGAGATAAAATATATGCAAATAAATTTATGAAGAATGTCTAAGTTTTAAGAAATGGTATAATTGCTATAGGTATTTGGAAAGAAGGAAATGAAAAAGTAGAGAAATTATTGTCAACCATGGAATAAATTAGTTGAGAGATTGTTAGTTATGTAATAAATATCTGAATAATAAAAATATATTAGAAGATTATAAAAATGCTATAATAATACTGATATTTAAGTAAGATAGAAAGGAATATATTAAAAATTATAGACCTAACATTGTCACTTCCATACAAAATCTTTACTATGATCATTAATACTCATCTACGGACATTTATGGACTCAAACTAATTAAAAGCAGAAATTGAACTTAAAAATGATTATAGCATAGGAAATCACACCCAAGGATTAGAGAAAGTTATAGAAAGGATGAATGGATTTGAGTTCCATTTTTGCTTTAGATATTTAGACAATGAAAGAAATTTAATGCTATACGTTTTAAAATGAATTTGAAGTTTTGAAACATCAAAGTGTAGATTTAGAAGATTATCAAATTCTGATTTCATCTCTCTAAAACGTTTTACAACAAGCTTACAAGAAGTATATTGTGGATTAAAATGGGGAGTTAAAGAAATAACCAAGAATTACTTAAGATAACTAGATTTTTCAGGTAATGTGATTTATTGTTTTCAAAAAATGTTGCAGGAATTTCCAGATGAAAGCAAAAAAAAATTAGGACTAAAGATATATCCTGGAAAAAAAAAACTGGTTTTCCAAAGAAGACAATAAATATTAATAATAAATTAGGTGAAAGTTACAACTATAAATATTTTGTTCTGACAGCAATATAAATAGTAATGTAATAAGTGAAATTTATTATAAAATAAAACTGGGAGTATTTTAATAGAAATAATTTAATAATAAAAGAAAATATAGGCATATACCTATACACTTGAAAATGAAGGTGTATCTATGAGTGTTTAGATCTGGACTTGAAAAGAGCAATGCAAAGACTTCAGACCACACATAAAAATATATGAAGATTTATGTTAGGAATAAAACAAAGGTGAAAATGAAACATATTGATAATAAAACAGATAGATATCACATATAAATCATTGACAGAAGTAAAAGGATAAAACTGAATTGCCATAGACATGTTGCTAAAAATAACAAATGATTAAACAAATAAAATATTAAACCAGATCACAAAAAATATAAAGATTTTAGAAAAATATCACACTAATAGAATAGAAGAGGTAAGAAAGATGACTGGAATGATGTGGAGTAGCAAAGCTATGGATTTGAAAAACTGGAGCAAACATGGAAAGACATTCAGCCTGTAATGGAATGAATGTGGTTAAAAATAATAATGATGATTGTAAATGGGAATTCCATAGGAAGATTTGAAATTTTTATTTTATTTTAAAAAAGTTATATCGTTCTGTTTGGAGTCGAGCTTTATTTTGAGAAGCATATACCAAGAAGGCATTAAATAACTTTCCTAGTTTAGAATTAACATCAGCATTAATCTTCATTATTCTACTTCAGGTATGCATGAGTAATCAATAAATATTAGATAGCAATACCAAGCAAATTTCCACATTTAGATTCTGAACTTTACCCTACATCAATGAGGAGAAAATCCATTTTCACCATCCATTTTTACTTTTTTGTGCTGCTTAAGATATAATAAATTGAAAGTTGTAACATTCTCAAGATTTTGAACCTAAATCAATTTGGTTTACTATATAACCCATCTTTTGTAAAAAAAAATCACAAGAGCCTTCAGTTAGCATATAATTAAGGTATGTATCTATATCATTAAATTGGCTTGAGTTCAAAACCTTAAGGAATTAAAATTTTCAATTCATTAGTTGAATAGTATAAAAGAAGTGAAAGGTGGACTTCTGAATGGCCATGCTTAAGCCAATGTTTCACCCTAATAAGTCAGAAATAAGAAACTTAACTAGGAATTTGGTGGGACTCCATTTGTTGTGTGTTGAATAGTCCTGATTACACAGATGAGTTTAAAATAAAGTGAAAAATGGATTAAACTTGATAATACATTGAATATAAACATACATGATTGAGAAAATAATAAGTGGAATTTTCTGAGATATAAGCTGTATAAAAGAAGGAAGTGTAACAAATAAGAGGAAAAGATAAGTAAAAAAAACAATCGCTATTAAAAATTCACAGATATAAAGCATGGTAAATAAGAAGAGTTAGAAAAAATATGCTATGAGTCTCATTTTGGAAAATGACAAAATTTACAAAAACCCACATCACCTTAACATTTTACAATTTTGTTTGGTTTTTTTCTGGAATATTTTTATATTCTAATTTTCTTAGACCATATTAAGGTCAAATGAAATTACGTAATGTAATGGTGATATTTTACACACTAATTTTCTTATAAATGCATTAATGCCAAACAAAATTATGCAATGGTAAGAGGATAGTACTTTGGCTTTTTTTAAATATTGCCATTTCCCAAAATGTTGTGTGCGACATATAAACTCGTTATAACTTTATCATTTTTATATGCATTGCCAAATCCATATAATACTATATCATATATTTCACGATGCTTTTATTACAATCCACTATGACAGTTTCGATTGCCCCAACAATCTTCTTCAGAACTTGTTTGGAAGTTCTGAAGAAGATTGCTGGGGCAATTGAAACTGTCATAGTGGATTGTAATAAAAGCATTATAAAAACAGTAATAAAGAGGGTATATAATTTAGTAAACTCATTTATTATATAGTATATATCATATTCATGTAGCTCCTTTTTTAATAGTATATATTTTCTTATTTTCTTCTTCCTCTTTTTTATCACACGTCCCACTTATATACGGCTCATAATTTACTGCATTATAGATGCAAGAATGTATAATCTTGTTTATGTTAAAATAGTATAATAATATTAAAAGTGAAAGTTAACTTTTTTATTTTTAACATTCTCATTATATTATTTAAACATAAACAAAATTCTACATACATGCATCTATAATGAATGCATTACTTTAATTAATATTTTTGAACAGGACTCTAATTAAAATTAAGAAATTTAGCACAAAGATAAAAAAGGGAAAAAAAAGAAAGAGAGAAAAGCATTCTAAGAACTGCTTGATAATCTCAGATTTCTTAAAGGATTTGTGGTTTTTGTCAAAAGGCAACTTTTGTTTATTCTACAGAGTTTATTTTTATTAGGTTTATTACTTTTATTTATTTTATTAGCCTTTAGGGTCCAGTTACTTGAAAACATTTTTTCTTCTTCTTTATTATACTGCATTAGAAAACTATTTATGAATAATTAATCAAAAAAAGACTGAATAATTTATGCAGATTTTTAAAACAAACACACTACCACATCATCAAGAACAACAACAACAACTAGAAACTGGGGAGAAACAATATAAACAGGTGATTCTAAGTGAAAAGTCTTACGTGTACAAAGAAATCGTTGAATAAAATAAAATATATTACTTTTAAATGTTTTTAAATAAGCAAATACATATAATATATACATATATATGCGCATAAGTCAGTGATAGAACTAGTTGCTAGTATGCAAGAATTTTCTGGTTCATTTCCCGATTTAAGAAATTAAAAAAAAGGTTTTGTAAATGTGAGTAAATTTAATGGTGCTCACAAGGACAAAGTTAGCAGTAATTATATTATTGGTAGCATCATTCAAATAAACCAACTTCACGTCAAAAAAATTCACTTCATTAAATTGTCGTAACTACCTATAGACTATATCTGGGACATTTGGTCCCAAGCCATATCTTAAATACTATATAGCAAACCATATTATAATTTTTTTTTGTACAAACGCACACACACACACATATATATAAGTGTGTGCATATAATTATATTTGTTGAAAATGTAAACACCCACATACATATAAATGTATCAAATACTGTCTACCTTTATACTAGGAATTATAAATGAGGTAAAATCATACAATATTAGCCCAAAGAAACAAACATTTTACTAAAATTGTTCCACAACCATGGTTTCATCTATTAATAAATAGATCTTTCAATTTAAAGGGTTTAATAAATAGATCTTTGTTAGCGAAATTCAACAAAATACATACAACAAATATATATAAAACAAAATAGTCTTCCCATCATTCACTTCAAAAAACAATTTCGTTTAACATCAAAGTAAATTAAAACTTAATGAAGAGTTAAAGTTCATAAGAGTAGAATTAAAAATAGATATCATAACTCAGCAATGAAATATGGAGAAACATAAAAGAAACTGTTGATAAATTTTCTTGAATCTGAGGCTATCAATTTCATGAAGACATCTTTTGATGTTAAAGGAAGTTGTTTTTTTTAATGAATGATGGGTAGTTTGTTATATATATCTTGTTGAATTTCAGTTGAAAAAGTTTATTTATTAATAGATGAAATCATGGTTGTGGAAGAATTTTAGTACAAATTATTTTTTTGGCTAGTATTATAGCGTTATATGCTTTTCTATTATATACAAATGTATGTATATACTGTATATGCCATAGAATGACAAAAAATAAAATATAAAAAAAATATATTTCTTTTTTATTAATTTCTAATTTTTTTTAATATTTCAAATATTGTTTTTTATCAATTGTGGATAATTAAAACTGCTCACATGAATGCAGATATACAGAAGATGTCTTGTAAATGTAAAAAAAAAAAACCAGCTTAAATAGAATGCCTTAAAAATGTTCATTCTATTGTAATAAAGAAAGTGGTGTGTGTGCGTGTGTGTGTGGGAATTCGTGAGAAGAAATGTCAGATATGTAACATATCTTAAAATTAAAAAAAAAACGAATCAAGGAATTCCTACTTGCCTATAATATATATAAAATAAAAATACTATATTCTTCAAAATCATATCTGCTATCATTTCTTTTTTTCATACTAAATGTTCCTTATCATATGAAACACATTGAATCAACCATGCATATGTACACAGATGAAGTGGTAACGACATGTTATAATTGTGCATGTGAGCATCTGTATATACAGAGATTTTACATTTAATTGCATTTAAGTTTCATGTAAAGTTAAAAAATGTTGTACTTTCACAAAATAGTTTTGAATTATGAAACAGATAAATGGACATCATTGACTATTTCTAAAAATACAGCATAATAAATAAATGATATAGATTCTTGTAGTAGTCATAAATTTAGAAGATACAAAAATAAAAAATTGCTTCTTCAACCCAATACAAAATCAAATTTTAATTACTATCTTCTTTTACACTTCCTTCAATGCAAACATGTTCTTTTCTTATAATTTTTGACTGCTCAGGGAATTGACACTGTATAAAAAAAATAAATAAATTCATAAACAATATATTTGCATTAAAGAAAGTGCAAAAAAAAGTTATTAATTATATTTTGTAATAATCAATGCACAGAAGTTTAAGAAGAAGAATAAGAAAATAAAATCTCATTGAATCAATGATCTCTTATAACATATAACTTTATATTCTTTCATACTCTTTATATAAAGTGAAATATTTACTAAGCTAACAAAATTTGATCATATATAAAGTGATCCACTGCAAACATATTTAATGAATCCAAGGAATTTCTTGACAAAAATAATTATGATCAATTAGAAAACAACTAATGTTCATCAGTAGTACTTCATCATTACTTTCCACCAATCTTTAACAAAAAATATAGTAGTTTTTTTTTTGTTCTAGCTACATTACAAATCAATGACTCTATTATTAAAAAATACATACACAGAGAAAGTTGTAGTACTTGAATATATGAAAGAATACTTTGAATAATAAACTTGATATACAGTGATAAACTTTCCATACAGTAGTGCCGCCCAGTGCAAGCCATAGTAATAAATGGATGCTAACAGGTCTGCACATAAAATTTCTATCTAGTTCCTACTCATTCAATATCCCCAGACTAGTTTCAAGCTTATGGCTTTCATCAGTGAGGGGCCTTGAATCTGTGAGCACTGCACCTACATCTTAGGGTATAATGGAACCCTCTAGAAGCCACTTTTTATCTTTTTATTTAACTATAAAGCTTGTGTAAGTATAGGAAATGGTAAGCATGTGATGTTTAGTGGTTTAAACTTGATATATATATATATTGTACCGGTCAGAATTGTATGTTCATTTAACAAGGTTTAGAATCTAAGCAAAAGTACCCTAAATCCACTCATGCCGAGATACACAGATCAGGAGCAATCATGAATTCTACCCTATTTGCTCTTCTCTAAAACTATAACATTATAAACAACTTCTGATGATAACATGAAATTTTATTCATTCTGGTCCCAGAGACACAGCAGAGAAACACAAGATCTATAGGGTAATTAATGTAAATAAATAATATCAAATCTTGGCTCAATCAAATATCTTATATGAAAGGGCAATTTATAAATTTTAAATGAATTGCACACAGCTAGCATTGCAAAAGAAATATGAATTATAAAATAATATCCATCCAGAATGAGCAAGAACAGAATAACCCAGAGATAAATATCTATTTGAAGTAATCAGTTATAACTTCTAAATATTACTAACACTACTATAAATATTAAATGGGATTCAATGAGTGAAAGTCAGTAAGACACAATGCATGAGTAATTATTAAAACATAATAATTTAATAAATATAAACAATTTAATAAATATAAACAATTTAATTTACATTAGAAAACATAGCACAGATTTAATGTGGTTATTACTTTGCATATAAGCACTAGATTTAGTATGCTAATGAGTTATAGTATAATAATAAATTAATGTTATCAATGCGGTGATCATTACTTTAAGTAATGATAAGGACGTTTACAAATTCATCTCTAAAGAGAGGTTTACTCTTGATATGATAGTTAATAATTTATCGTTTATGAGCATATTTCGGCCTGTACAAATGAGGAATGGGTTAGCCTAAATTAGCTTTACTGTGACAATCCTAAAATATTCGACTAATTATAAAATGAGTGGTTTATAAACATGACTACACCACGTTTTATAAATAATATGAGAACTATCCATAAAAGAACTCGCAGTGCTAACTATAATGACAGCATTTAAAATGGAGAAGATGTCCATCTTTGGACTGAAAAACTTTATCACATATATGATTCCTCTTGTATTTATCACAAGACAGTATTCGAAAATATGAGTGGTAAGGATTCCATGGTATGCCCTCCGACGTGTCACATGCATAGCCTTAATACTCTAATGTTTATCCTGAGATCGGTTCTACCAAACTTCATTCCTAGATGAGTTATGTGAAGAAAATCCGGAGTTCGGATGATAAATATGATAAAGCAAAATATAAGTACTTTAAAATGCTATCGTAAGTAAGCAACACGAATATGGCTTAAGTCTTAAATGACTAATGAAATAATTTAAGCTTAAATAAAGCAATAATATCATGTGTAACGCCATGATAAAATAATAACCCACTCAGCATCGTACGTATAACTTTAATAAATTTAGGATGTTGAATATAGAAGAGGGAAAATATTATTTCCTATTTAACAAGTCCAAATATTTTAAATGACAATATATTATAAGTAATTTAACTCTTAATGGCGTATAAATAATAAATAGTTATTAAAATATATTAATAATCAAATTTATTTTAAGAAGATAAAATGCATTTAAATATTGATAGTGATGACAACAAAAGGTTTATCTTATGCCATAATATAATTTTTAAACCATCCGCCATTAAGCATATATTTCAAATATTTAACCGAGCGAACAGCATTCAGTAAGAAATTTTACGTTTAACTATTTAAATATTCTAAAATATTGAAATGATGATTGAAATAATATAAGTTCGCTAGATTAAAACATTAGCACACTAAAACTAATTTAATAAGATATATATTTAAAATAAGTTTTGCCGCATGAAATAAAATAATTAGAGTGTGAAACTTAAAAAGCTAATGATAAATTTAAAGTACATAATTCTGTACTTAGCGTTTCAAAGAACGAGTTTAAAACTTAAGAGAGAAAATCACAAATTTAATGATAATTAAGTTTATAATCAGTTACCAAATACATAAAATTACATTATGATTACAATTAAGATTTAGGAAAGAAGTGAAGTGAGGAGAATTAAGAGTTCATTCTTCGGCAAAACGGATTATACCTTTAGTAGTTATGGTGGCCACTTACAATAACATATACGAAGTTTAGCAAGGCACAATATTAATAAAATAATGATAGGAATCTTCCAATATTCTTTACAATTAAACATAACAGTTCTCAAGTAGCGATGGCATAGCAGGGAGGCAGAACAAAGGCGATTTAAGATCAGGGAGGCAAATTCCTTTTACTCACAGTCCATTTTGTTTCCACTCTCTACACAAATACCAGAGAAAAGAGTGATTTGAACTCCTTTTGTGCATTCCTAGAACTTCTGCTCCTCCTATACTTGAAATTAGGCAATATTGGAAGATGTAAACAATACGTTCCAGAAAGCATTATTTAACGTATTTTTAAAATTGCAAATAACTTTAAAATATGATTTTTGGTTTGATTTGAAATGAGAATGACATTTTTAAATTGTAATAATACTTTTTAGAATTTTCTGGCATTGCTTTAGTTTTACATTAATTTTATTCATTTTTATATCTGTAATACATATAAGTACATACACAATTATCTAAGTGAAGGGAATTTACAAGCTTGAAAATAAAATATACTTAAGCTAAAATAATAATTCAACTGGTTACACATAACCTTTTCGTAAATAAACAGGGTGGAAGTGATATGTGTATATGTGTGTGCTTAACATTCGGGATGACCAAATAAACATATAAACAGGTTCAAACCCTACTTTAAAGGTATGTAATGTCATCAGGCAGTGAAGTTAAATATGTACTACAGATTTACCACTTCAATATATATATACATTAAGGATAGCTTACAATCTAACTTTTGTTCACTCTCACCAACAAAACAAACTCATTTATATAGTATATTTAATTAATAGGTGGATAAGCATGTATTTTCATTTAAGAAGTAAATAAACCATTTATTTTTTGCTATATTAAAGAAATATCACAATGGATTAGTTTCTCTAATCTATTCAAAAGATGAAAACCCTAATTAAAATGAAATTGTACTAATATATATGTATGCAAACAATGAAATCAATGTCAGTGTATTATACTCATTATACAAGACTTAGACTAAGAAAATATGGTAATGACCTAATGTCAAACCAGTCACTAGATAACCAAATGCGAAAGATGAAAGCATGATTCTACTATGTAATTTCATTTTATCTAGAATTAATATAATACATGCAACAATAGGGTTCACACAGCGATGGAAAATAAAATAAAATGCAAGCATATTGTAACAAGGTGTGGACTGAGGAGAGCCAATGGTCCGCCAAAAGTTACAAGATAAATGGATATAGATATTACTAACACTATTAACTAATAAAGTTGGTAATAATTGTAAATACTAATATTAAATGGTGGTGGGAATAATTCAATATTAACAGTATGTTATTCGTATATTTATTTGTAGCTAGTTGTTATTTGCTTAATTTTAAAAGAGGAAAAAAACTTCGTAAAACTCGTGCTTTATTGGAGTGTTTGTGGCATGCGAGTATATATATGTGCATGATTGATATATTTCAAGTAGATGGCCAGTTAAAGCAAAATGAGATCTTTCTAAAATACAAACGCAGGTTTTAGTACAATGGCGACCGCGATGACGTAGTCATAGTCCGGTTGGGTGACGCAACCGGGGAATTTCGAGGGATGGAATCACGGAAAGGGACGTGAAAGGACGAGAAGAGAGGGGATATAAAAGGAAACAGCCAGGGGATATCCTCCTTCTTCCACGGGATAGAGAGCTAAATAGAACAAATAAAAAAAACGTATCATGCATCGAGTGGGGTAAAAACCCTTCACTTGACAGGCGATGAAGGCCTGCCCTACGATCCCGAAGGTGCTGCAAAGAAGATAGTTAAAGAACGCCGAATTCCGGTCATCGACGGCAAGGAACAATGATAGCTACGGGGAAAACTAACTATGAGATCGTCCAGTTTTAAAGCCATTGACATCGTAAAACATATGCCTTTGAAATGCCTAAATTCCCGGGAATGTTAAGGTAACGTGAACTATATTATTTGCTTATTGATTTGCTATTAACACACAATCCGAGTCTTAAACGGATTGCGTCATCCATCGGAACTTTGAAATAAATTAAATTCTCTATATTCAAAACATGTTTCAATAAAACTTTCCAACTACAAAGTCCAGGGAGGCAATTTAATAAAGGAGCATTAATAATATGTTGTGTTGCCTATAAAGATCCAAAGAATAAAATGCTTAATCTGTACGTATGTGTGTGTATGCTTGACATTCTATGAAGCACGAGTTATGAAAAATGGCGGGTCAATTAAATAAAGCCTAACCTTCTTATTTTATAATAAATTGTTTTAATGTTATGAATATCTGTGAATATTTTCTTTTTTTATTTTTTTTATTTATATTATTTTAATAAGATTCATAGTTATAGAGCTAAAGATTTCGTAATTAATATAAAACGTATACTCTACCTTGAACAACCGGTATGGAGGAATTTAGGGTAGGGTAGCGAGCGCACTCATCTGAAATTAAACGGGAATTCCCCTTTTGCGCAGAGAAAATCTAATCGATAAGATTGGATTTCTATAATCGTTTATTTTTTTTTAGATAGACAGAAATTTGGTTATGTATATCCATCCACCTTCAGTTAAAAGAAAGTAGTGTCGGAATCCATAGTTCCCGTCCACGGTCTAATGACCACCACCCCTGAGATGAGCTAGGCTAATTAACACCCCCCCTTAAATTACAGGGAAAGGTAAAGCGATAGCAAATATCTATCGAGTCGCTATCGGGGTATATTCTGCATCTATAGAGTCCCGCGGTGTAATTCTTATTTGTTCATCGCAAATAGGTTTGGCGCTTGGAAGCAAACACGCTATCCATAAATATGCCCGGGGATCATGCAGATAGGGGAAAATTTATATATATAAGGTTAAATCTCAAGTTAACCATAGCCCTTTTTATGAATTTACTAATACGACCCTTCAGCGGGCAAAGCGGTTCGTTATAACTGGACGCCGCAACTGTGGGGCCTCTGGAGAGCGATGGGGAATAGGAATATAGTAGAAGGTTCAAATAAAAGAGGGCGCAACGACCAGTGGATTTGACACGAAGTCGGTATAGTAAACAAAAATCCGATACTTTCACGCATTTTATGAGGTTAAAGAAAAGAAAAACGGCGAATGATTTAAATTTTTTTTTTCGTGTAAATTTTTTTTTTATTGTTAAAAAAAAAAAAAAAAAGAAAGAAAAAAAGACGACTGGAATATATATGTTAGAGCAATAACACTGAGCCGTATTAATACGCTGGAAATGGATATATATATATTTTTATACGTTATCTGAGTTATTAATAAAAACTACTGTTAACCCTAATGGTTTTCAGAGGTCTAAATAGAGCGTTTTAGCTGAATTTAGAAGAAGTCAGCATAGATCGATAATAAAAGAGAGGGAAATTGGGCAACGTGTAATGATAATAGAGACGTATAAACTATACGCGAACCCATGCGCAATTATAAATATTTTTTTTCTTCTTCTCTTGTTTGGAGGTGCGAGGATAAAGCCATAAATTGGAGATTTCAAAGCTTATGAATGGGAAATACGAATATGTAACAACACATGGAAACGTAGCATTATAGAGTAAAAAGAAAAAGCAACAGAACTGGATGGGGGCAGGGTAATCAAAGCCAGTCAGGTGAAGAGAGATTGATAAACAGTAATGGAGAATAATATAAGTAATGAGGCAATTAGGGTTCAGAGATTTTCGGGGAAGATGTGGGAATCCCCTGGGGAACATATCCGCAGTCTAAAAAGATATTTCTGCAGGTACCCCGCAGAGGAAGAGGACAAAGTGATAATTGCAGCAAGCCACCTACAGGAACATGCCCAAAGATGGTGGGAGGCATTGAGTGAGCAACCGGGAGCCTTTGAGGGGTACGAAAGAGCTCTCAAACAAGCTTTTTGGAATATAGAAATCCAAGAATATATATTCAACGAAATAAGTAGACAGACATTCGGGGAGCCACACGATGAGTATATATACTTCTTCAGGTGACAAGTGGCTCGACTGCGAGAATTGGAGATGCTAAAACTGTCAGAAGGACAGATCGTGGGTATAGTGTGTAGGAATGTGCCACCTGACGTAGCCGCCATAGCCAGGACCGCCAAAAGGGGGCTAGCTCGAGATGTGGACTGGGCACTTGAACAAATAGTGTGCAGCCAGTGGCGAAGAGAGATGGAAGAGAAGGAACATAAGAGCATGGAAGATAGATGGGTGGGAAACCTGGTTTGTGATGATGAAGACAGAGCCCCCAACTACACCAATCAAACATGCCCTAAAGTGGAAGCACGCATTGCAGAAACCCAAGTAGAGGTGGTCATTGACTCAGGAAGTCAAATTTCAGTATTATCAGAAAGGATATACCGGCAGATGATGGAGAAACAAACAGACATCAAGACACTACCCATAAAAGCTATACAAGTTAGGATGGCCAACAACAAAAGAGCGAAAATAGAACCCAGACAAGTCTGGGTGGATCTACAGATTGGTGAGGAAGTGATTCCACATGTGTTTCTAGTCATGAAGGGGTTAATACATGAGGTATTAGTGGGGGTGGACTTCCTTCATAAAAACCAATGTACGTTGGATTTTCGCAGAGGGGAATTCAGATGTAAAGGGACACCCATCAAGTTCCTCACAACCAACTGGTGTGGATCTATAGGGATCAAGGAGGTAGAAGAAGTAGAGGAGATAATGGAAGAAAAAATTAGAGAGATTAGGATGGTCGGCGAAGACAAAGCGAGGGTTTTTGGGCAAATACTAAAAAAATATAGGGAAGTGTTTTCAGAGGTGCCCGGAACGATACAGGGATTTGAGCAGACAATCAAACTTAGGGAGAACCAGCCATTTCAGTCACGATCATACCCGGTCCCTCACCAATACCGAGAGGAGGTCCGAAGACAAATAGAGCAAATGGTGGATTGGGGCGTCATTTCTAAATGCTCATCCCCGTTTTGCAACCCATTGGTGGTGGTAAAAAAAAACGGTGCGATTAGAATATGTCTTGATGCACGGCAGCTGAATCGGGCAACAATTCCCGATTGTACCATTCCCCCACCCATGCATGAATTATTGGGAAAATTCAAGGGAAAGAAGGTATTCTCAACATTTGACCTTACCGCCAGCTATTGGCAGATTCAACTTCACCCGGAAGACAGGCAGTACACCGCCTTTCGGTACGATGGGTATTCATACCAATTCAACAGGATGCCATTTGGCCTCATAAACAGCGGGGCGGGTTTGCTACGGTGTCTTGACCAGACATTGTCGGAGGATATGAAGAAAATCGCCACGATGTATATCGATGACGTCGTGATAGCGTCAGGTAGTGTGGAAGAACACGAGAAGGAGGTTGAAATGTTCCTCAAGGAGTGTAAAGACAAGGGCATCAGGGTCAATTTGGGAAAGAGTAATCTAGTCAAAGAAGAAGTGACATTTTTGGGGCACTTGGTGGGCCATCAAGGACTAAAACCCCATCCGGACAAAATATCTGCCATCAGGGACTTTCCTATACCTAGGTCCAGAAAACAGGTTCGTTCTTTCCTGGGCCTATGTAATTTCTACCATCGGTTCCATGAACGGATGGCCGAACATACTGAGCCTCTAGTGCATTTGCTAAGAAAAGATATCCCGTGGAAATGGGCTGAGGAGCAAGAGAAAGCATTTGAGGACATAAAAACAGAATTTGCCAAACAGGTCATGCTGGCATTCCCGGACTTTGCCAAGCCGTTCATACTCCAGACTGATAGTAGTGGGTACGGGCTGGGCGCGACTCTGTCACAAACACAAGGGGAAGAGAAAATGGGAGTGTTATATTTTATAAGCCGGTTGTTAAAAGGGCCGGAGCTAAACTATTCTGCTACAGAGAAGGAGGCATTAGCCATTGTCTGGGCCTTCCAGAAATTCCGCCCACTCCTGCTGGGGTCAGAGGTAGCAGTGGTGACAGATCACAAAAGTTTAGAATTTATCAACCATAGCTATCTTACCAACAGTCGACTAATCCGGTGGAGTTTACTTCTCCAAGAGTACAACTATACCATCCATCATTGTAAGGGGGTGGATAATATCATAGCCGACATTGTCAGCCGGAACCCGGTGGGGCACCAAGCAGAACATATGAGGGCAGAAAACACATGCATCGCCAGTATGGACCTACAAATGAGCAAGGAGATAGAAAAAAAATTGGCACAGTTAGGTGAATGGCAACGTCAAGATAAGGACTTGGGACCACTAATCCAAAGATTAGAGGGGGGTACGGACCCTCAGCTCGCGAGTAAACACCGCATATGCTATGGAATCCTTCAATCCCTAACGTGTGGAGAAACAAAGAACTGGAAGCCCAGTGTACCAGGTCGGTTGAGAAATGAATTAGTAGCCTATGTTCACCAGATATATGGGCATTACGGGGCCTTAAAGACGGAACACCTAATTCGGAAATGGTTTTATTGGCCTGGAATCCACACCTCGGTGAAGGCCATAGTAGGGGAATGTAAAAGTTGCCAGAGAACCAAGCCTACAAACCGTGCGTATGCAGCAAACCTAGTGCCTATCATCCCCACAGGTCCTCGTGAAATAGCAGCCATTGATTTTTACGGACCATTACCCGCGTTCAAAAGGAAAAAGTATCTTATTGTGGCGTACGACTTGTTCTCGAAACACGTGGCAGCATATCCCATTGCCCAGGCAAACACCAAATTCGCGATTAAGATGCTTGAAACCAACTACTTCAACGAAGTAGGAAAACCTCGTGTCCTCCTATCGGATCACGGAACTCCATTCACATCTAATGAATGGCGCAAATGGATACAGAATCAAGGGATCAAACATTGCCTAACCTCGATGCGTAACCCTCAATCTAACCCTTGTGAGAGGGTGATGAGGGAACTGGGGCGTTTGTTCCGCACGTATACCGGGGATAACCATCGTGGATGGGTCAAGCTCACCCCTCAAATAATTAACTTCATAAACTGGTCCGTAAATGAGTCAACAGGTCTAGCACCCTTCCGGCTTCATTTCGGATGCCATATACCTTGCCTTATTAAGACCGTCCTTCCCGGAATGGAAGAGGGTCCGGTAGATGTGGAAAATGACCAAAGCAGGGCACGGCAGACCATGCAAAAGATGGGGCAACGGAGAAAGAACAGGCAAGGGAATCGCCCCCATTTATTCAAAGTGGGAGACTGGGTCATGGTGCGTGCCCAACCTGTAAGCGAAACAAGCAGAAACATATGCAAGAAATTCTGCGATTTGTACGAGGGACCGTTTCCGATTGTTAAAGGTCAAGGAAGCAATGCTTTCTGGGTAGATACAGGGTCGGGAATTAAAGGCTCATATAATGCACGAGCGTTGAAACCCGCACGAAGCCAAAGATCTCCCGCCGATGAGGAATCCCTAAGGAATCCGGCAGCGGTACCCGCCGGCAGAGAGAGTACAAGAGAAGTATAAGCCTGTCAAACCCATAGAGCGTGTTTGAAGGCTTCCGAACGGGGGGGCATTGTAACAAGGTGCGGACTGAGGAGAGCCAATGGTCCGCCAAAAGTTACAAGATAAATGGATATAGATATTACTAACACTATTAACTAATAAAGTTATTAATAATTGTAAATACTAATATTAAATGGTGGTGGGAATAATTCAATATTAACAGTATGTTATTCGTATATTTATTTGTAGCTAGTTGTTATTTGTTTAATTTTAAAAGGGGGGAAAACTTCGTAAAACTCGTGCTTTATTGGAGTGTTTGTGGCATGCGAGTATATATATGTGCATGATTGATATATTTCAAGTAGATGGCCAGTTAAAGCAAAATGAGATCTTTCTAAAATACAAACGCAGGTTTTAGTACAATGGCGACCGCGATGACGTAGTCATAGTCCGGTTGGGTGACGCAACCGGGGAATTTCGAGGGATGGAATCACGGAAAGGGACGTGAAAGGACGAGAAGAGAGGGGATATAAAAGGAAACAGCCAGGGGATATCCTTCTTCTTCCACGGGTCCAGAGAGCTAAAGAGAACAAAAAAAAACGTATCATGCATCGAGTGGGGTAAAAACCCTTCACTTGACAGGCGATGAAGGCCTGCCCTACGATCCCGAAGGTGCTGCAAAGAAGATAGTTAAAGAACGCCGAATTCCGGTCATCGACGGCAAGGAACAATGATAGCTACGGGGAAAACTAACTATGAGATCGTCCAGTTTTAAAGCCAGTGACATCGTAAAACATATGCCTTTGAAATGCCTAAATTCCCGGGAATGTTAAGGTAACGTGAACTATATTATTTGCTTATTGATTTGCTATTAAAACACAATCCGAGTCTTAAACGGATTGCGTCATCCATCGGAACTTTGAAATAAATTAAATTCTCTATATTCAAAACATGTTTCAATAAAACTTTCAAACTACAAAGTCCAGGGAAGCAATTTAATAAAAGAACATTAATAATATGTTGTGTTGCCTATAAAGATCCAAAGAATAAAATGCTTAATCTGTACGTATGTGTGTGTATGCTTGACATTCTATGAAGCACGAGTTATGAATAATGGCGGGTCAATTAAATAAATCCTAACCTTCTTATTTTATAATAAATTGTTTTAATGTTATGAATATCTGTGAATATTTTCTTTTTTTTTACTTTTTATTTATATTATTTTAATAAGATTCATAGTTATAGAGCTAAAGATTTCGTAATTAATATAAAACGTATACTCTACCTTGAACAACCGGTATGGAGGAATTTAGGGTAGGGTAGCGAGCGCACTCATCTGAAATTAAACGGGAATTCCCCTTTTGCGCAGAGAAAATCTAATCGATAAGATTGGATTTCTATAATCGTTTATTTTTTTAGATAGACAGAAATTTGGTTATGTATATCCATCCACCTTCAGTTAAAAGAAAGTAGTGTCGGAATCCATAGTTCCCGTCCACGGTCTAATGACCACCACCCCTGAGATGAGCTAGGCTAATTAACACCCCCCCTTAAATTACAGGGAAAGGTAAAGCGATAGTAAATATCTATCGAGTCGCTATCGGGGTATATTCTGCATCTATAGAGTCCCGCGGTGTAATTCTTATTTGTTCATCGCAAATAGGTTTGGCGCTTGGAAGCAAACACGCTATCCATAAATATGCCCGGGGATCATGCAGATAGGGGAAAATTTATATATATAAGGTTAAATCTCAAGTTAACCATAGCCCTTTTTATGAATTTACTAATACGACCCTTCAGCGGGCAAAGCGGTTCGTTATAAT